>VUJU01000636.1:13734-47361 GCA_009835225.1 Aphis craccivora | reverse complement strand
CAAAATAAAAGTTACATTTTCTAATTCCTTGACGTAAGAAATGAATTTTGTGCTTGGAAAGCAACGTTTTCAGACATTTAGAAAAAAATGCAATTTGCATTCAAATCTGTTCCTTATTAGTTATTACAATATACATATTTCAATATTGTATACAATATCACTTAAACCCCACTCAAAGTACCTACTTGAGATTAAGTTTAAAAACATTTTTTTTATATATTCAATATTGCTTACTTATTGTTAGCAATTTATCGAATATTATACTATTATTACTTAACCTAACCTTAATACCAATGGCGCCGAACACATATTTGATGCATTTGCACTACCAAAAATTAGGTGTAGGTGAAACTGGGTCTATATAATTTTGATACCTTAAAGTATAATATGAGAAAATACATCATTAAAAAATTACAGTTTTCTATTTAAGTAATGATTATAAATACTCAGAATTTAACTATTATGTATGAACTAAATAATAATTGGAATAAAAAATTCAGTAAATATTGTAAAAGAATAATTTCTGGTTATATTTTATGAAATGTTTTTTTTGGTTTCAATAATATTTAAAATTAAATCATGGTTCATAGGTTATAATATTCAATACATTATAAAAAATTAAAAATTATTAAGTTTTTAAATACTACAATAAGCCTTGTCGCTTGAGATCTTCATAAGTCTTCTTAGTGACTACATTTCCTTGAGAATCTTCAAATTCTTCCTCATTCTCTGGTTGCCACCGCTCATCATGTTTCAATGTTTTTAATTTTTCCCAAAGCGCAAGTGCATCTTCAATTTGTGTGACATTGGCAAAATGTGCAGTATTTGGTATACCTAAACATCTCATGCCATGTGCATGTCTCCATTCAGCAAAGTGCCGTTGAAATGCTTTGGGACCCTTATATGTAAAATTACCACAAATTTCACAGTTATAGCTAATATTTAATCCATGTAACTTATACAACCAATATGGAATTGGCTTTCCATCCCAACCAAGAGGTAAATTTTTTGGGTTATAAGGAATATCTTCTCCTTGTTCATCATCAGACTCTGATGCACTTGCCTCATTTTCTGAATCATCACGTTCTCCTTCAGTTCGAGCTTGTCTTCTTTGAACATTCTCTTTAGTTGCTAATCTCTGTTCAGCTAAGAGTTCACAGAACCTATAAACTTGTGCTTCAAGCATTGCTAATTCTTTTTGCCTTTCTTGTTCTTTAGTGCGGTTCATTTTTCCAGGCTTATCTTTGGCTAACAAAGATGGATCCAATGAAGTTTTCCCTTTGGTTGAAAATAATCGTTGAGCTCTTTCTTCCAGAGTTCCACCACATTTTAATCCTAATGCCATCAAAGCTGATTTTAAGCGATCAAGTCCAAGTGAGGCTAATTCTTCCCAAGAAGAAAAGGCATACAGATCTAAGTGTGCTCCAACATTGGCCAATGCACTACTTGTGTCTTTCGGCCAACCTGGAAAAGTACCTTCTTCCCATTGATTTATAAACTCAATTCGAACAGTATCCATTTCATTGTCAATGTCGTGTAAAGGTTTTATTCGTAAATAATAACCATGCAAGTATTCCAATAAAATATCTAAATATTTTCTATATTCTGAATTTTTACGATCTTTAGGAATATCAAACAAATGATCAAATATGGATAGGTAAGTAATGTAATCAACTTTTTCAACTCCTTTTAAATTCACATACTTTTCATAGCATTCATGTAAATCTAAATATCTTCCATAGCCTTCTTCATCTGTGAAATCTACCATGTTGGTCATTTCCTCTGAAGTATTCTCACGGAGGTTATTTAAATCTTCAAACTCAACTGATAATGGCACTGATATTTCATTAGGATGTTTCTTATGAAATTCTTTAATACCTTTTAAACGAAAATAAAATTCAGCAAACTCATTTGGACCCGAAATGGATGTAATTTCTTCTTTGCGTAAACCGTCTTTATCTTCATAAAGTTCTTTTAGTTTATTAGTTCCTTCCATATATTGATCAAGCAATAATTTTTGTCGGTGTTCAGAATTAATCACGTCTCTGGTCGTAGATTTTTTCCACAGTATTTCCTTAACCATAGCATCAACTAATCGTTCTCGTTCTTCGTGGTAACGACGTTGCTGTTCTATTAAAGTGTCCATTTCACTTCTAATTAGGGATGTCCGGATAAGAAGTACGTGAGGCAGTCAAATCGATGAATCGACTATTTAAAAATTTAAAATTAACTGAAAGAATCGAATCTACTATTTCCACATTCCAGATTCGGCGATTCAGCTATTTAGCACAGCTAACAACATAGTAATAACTAATAACCAGTTGATGGTAATAACATTTCAAATCATTAACCAAGTTGATAACATAAGTTGTTTCCAAATCTGATAAATATGATAAGCAAAACCTAAACAGTAAGCAACTTATAAATCTAATAACATTTTTTTATGTTTTTGGTTATGTTGCTAGTGTGGTACCAATGTACCATATTATACATATTAAGTAAGTTAATAGGTCTGTCATAAATAATAGATTATCTATGGTCTATGTGTGGTACTGTCCCGATTTAAGATAATAATATAATATATAATATCACAGAATAATATCTTAAATCGTGGGTTCTATGTTGGTCGACGGGGTGCGGGGTTGTTACAACTACCATAGTACCACGACAAAGTAAACGATGTACTTACTACTTTGTCGTTGTCATGACTCATGACTACTTTCTACTATGATTTTATAATACATAATATTAATAATGCTCCTATTATTATTTATTAAGTGCCAGGCACGGCACCAGAATTTTTTTCTAGGGGCACTGGGCAGTAGAGGCGGAATACAATAACTTTGCATTTGTCAATAAAAAAAAATGATGTACCAGTGATGAATACTGTATAAATTTACATATTACCTTAATTGTTTCTATTGTGACTATGTTATCGAATAATCGTCGATTAAAATGATTATATGTGAAATACTGAAGTAGAATAATTGCCCGGGCGGTCGAAATCACTATGTTAAAAATTAAAATAGTACTTGTGTTCACAAATTGTTGAAATAAATAATATTTAGGGAATTAACTTAGTCTGGTAGCCACGGTTACCCTCCAGTTAAAATACCTGGTGACAAGTAGCCCATCCCCTTGCCACTGTCATGACGTGCTATTGTTATACATACCTAATCCGTAGCCTATACTATAGGCCCTGTAGGATGTAATTAAATAATAATTTAGTATATTTTACTAAATAGTACCTAATTATGGCCTAAAGTATTATTCCATGGTACTGAATAATGCCAAAAATTTATAATAATTTAGTATTTACCTTTATTTATTATTTCCTTTTGCTCTGAACCGTCGTAAAATAATGTAACTTCACCACTTCCCTTGTGCAACAGCGGTCACTAATATTTTGTGAAATGTACGATTTCGTGCTGAATACTAAACTGCAGTTTTATATCCGTTTGCTGATATATTGTTATACGCGACATAAGTAGGAAAAAAGTTTAATAATAACTAGATAGAATAAGGACTGATCGTTAAAAAAAGACATATTCGTTTCTTTTTTTTATTATTGTATACATATTTTATACTTAAGGAAATAATGATTTATACGATTCTTAACTGTACACAGTACGCTATGGATTGCATCCTTCAGTGGAATACTACATTTTTTTTTCTTCTAAATGATGACAAAACTGAAACTGGGATCCATAACATAAGCCTTTTGTAAAAGGCTTTAGACAGTTAAAAATGTTATCAGAACATTTTCACAAGTACTTTGCAATTATAAAAATAGGGTAATTAAACTAGTATGCTACTTTTTATATAAAAGTTTTGTTCCTAGAATTTTTTTTTCAATACATCAAACTTTTATATTATAGTTATTGGGAATCTGAGTTAGGTATACAATAGATTATTGATTGTACTAAAACTTTAGTTGAATATGAAATCATAGTAGGTAGTGAGAAGTATTTTCTGAAAAAAAGAAAATTATTTAATGAGAACAAAACTTAACACTATCAACAAGTTTTGTTGTGTATTAATTAAATTTCACATACATGTATTATATATATATATAAATTCATACACATGGACATTTCTATAATATTGTTATGTTGAGATTTAATAATCAGCTCAGAAGATAGAATTATCGGATTGTCAAGTTATAATTAATATAATTACAGTATTACACTGGGGTGGTTACTAGTTAGCCTACCTCCTATTGGGAGGGGATGTTAGGATAATATTAATGTAGATATGATGATCAAGCCAATGAAGCACCGGCCATCAACATCAGTTTTTATTATTTTTTTTTTATTTTGTACACTAGATTGAAAAAAGTTTTGTTTTTAAATTGTGTGGTAAATAAAGTATATTTCACATTATATAGGTATCTATATATATAGATAGTACAGTGTATACATTTTTTTAAATTAATCATTTACAATGTTTTAACAAAAGTAACTTTCAATGGGCTCGTTGACATATTTTTCCATTTGTTGAATAGCTTTCCGTGTTTTTTGTTCAATGTCTTCCTGTTCATCTTCCATCAGTTCAGCTAAAAATGGTATTGAATCTGGAAGTAATGGTAAGAAATTTTCTCCCAATTTTTCTGCTACAGCTAATGTAGCATCAATACATATTGATCGGACTGCAGGCAAACGATGTCTAGCTTTAAGCATAATCTGACAATTTATATCTTTCCATAAGGTGTCATCTGTCACAGCAGCTATTAAATTAGATATACATGGTATTACATAATTCTGACATACTTTGTTGTAATCTTCCAAGTCTACTGCTTCCAAAATATCTACCAATGGGTTCATGATTATTTCAAAACGATCCTTAGTTGTAAAATTGATTGTATCATACTTGAAAACATTTGATAATGTTGATACTATTGATTGAATAAGCAATGTTTTTTCAGTATATGTGTTGGATTTACATTGAGTTAATATTAAATTAGCTGTTGGTATTAAATTTCCAGCAAATAAAAGATACAAACCTTTAAGCTCACTAGATAAAGTATTTAATAATTTAAAATAAATTAATACACGAACTTCATTATTTGAACCATTTTTCCATTCATTTAATTTATGATAGAATGTACGGAATGTAGATTCAGAACATTTTAATGCCACTTCACTTATTGCGGATATAACTGAACTTTCCACCATACTCGTTTTTATATTTTCGGATTCATGAGTAAAACAACAAAAATCTAAAGATTTTAACAGGAACGTTGTAAATTCTTCAGTCATGGAATTTTTAAAACTATTTTTTGCAATGTTCAACACATACTGGAATGCAGTAAATTTTAGGTTTTTTACAATTTCTACCAAAGTATTACTTAATACTGGTTCTAAAATTCTTCCCGGTATTTCAGACAACTTTTCTCCCAATTGTTGAAATTTAGTTCTTATTATAGATTTGTAATTATCATTATCATCTGCTGAACTATCATCACATGTAGCTGATAATAATGACAATTCATAAATTAAAGGCACCAAATAAGGACTCAAAAAATTTTTTAGTTCTGATATTATTCTTAGTAAACCAGTTAGTATACTTGGTAATAAAGCTCCATCAGCCATAACACTGATGTCGTTCAATTTATGGAGAACAGATATTACTGTTGGTATTATTAATGCAAAACTTGAGATGGCTTTAGTTTTTAAATTAGAAACCAACTCTGCAATACATAGCACAAATGTTCCAAGCAATGGACCAACAGATACATCTTGTACAGATTTTGTAACTTTCTGAAGAATTCCCTTGAATACATCTACATTTTCATTAATATTGGAGCATTTGGTGACCAATGTAATGGAGATAAGAGCAGTTTGTTTAACATTCAAATCTTCTTTTGTATTAAAGCTAGAAATATTAACAATTTCAGACAAAGGTTCAAGTAATTTTAATGTTTGATATTGAGTTAATGATTTAGATTCCAATAATCTTTTGTTTAGTAAATCCATAGTTCTATGTTGTGTAGATTTGAGGTCAACAAATGTTAATATGTAATTTATTGCATCAACAAATATATCAAGTGGAAGTAAAGCATTTACTTTGTCTAAAATGCTGTAATATTTAATAGGCATAAAGTTTTTTGAACTACTATTACCTTGACGTTGTACAAACCATAAGGTATTTTTAATTACTTCTGTGAAACCTTCTTTTAATGTATCATTAGATGTACAATACATAACTTTGGACACAAAAGTATATGATGACAGTAAATTGGTTATAAAAGATACCAAACAATATTTTAATTTATGCAATTTGTTAACAGAATAGTTTGAAATATCAATCAATGTTTCTTGATCAGATTCTCCTTTTTTAAGTTCTATAAATTTACAGTAATTTAATATATTGTTACACATATCAAGTAAAACATTTATTGGGCATTCAGCACAGATGTCCAAACAAATAGTATTACTGGACACTTTGTTTTTTGTATCAATTGTACCAGATATGTATTCTTTATGTACAAGTACAATTAGTTCCCATAAATAACTGTTGGTATTCAAAGCTTGAACAAGGTATCTTAATAATGTTCCACGTCTATGCTCTGGTATATCCAAAATACTACGAGCAAATACTGATAATGCTTTTCTAGTTACAACTTGGCCTTCCTTTAACAAAATAGGAATTATAGTATTGAGCACTTGACAAGTAATTTTAAATGTATACTCGTCATCTTGGCGCATAACAGAATTACCCATAAAAGTAAATATAGTCATTACATGTAAAATAATTTGGTCTGGTACCATTTGAGCACAATTTGATAATAGAATTAATGCATGATGTTGAGTTTGTTGATTTGGAGATAAACGCATGGTTGAGACTATCAATTCAAGATTTAGATGTTCAGAAACTTTAGATTTTTCCACCTCGCTTTTAGTCATCAAACAGCAATTTAATATACAACTCAAACACAGTTGTTTGGTGTATTCTAGTAAGCTAGACTGATCTTCAAACTCTAAACATTTTTTTAGTATTTGAAATAAAACTGGAGTTAACTTAGTAACATTTTCTAAACTATTTTTGTTTTGAATTAGTTCTAATAAAGCAATTCCATTTTTCCATAATACACTGTTAGGTGAATCATCATACATTTTTTCTAGATGAGAAATGAACATAACACTGTCAAAGCTTACTTCATGAATAAAACTTTTAATGGAGTCTATAATATCATTATCTTCGACTTTTGCTTGTAAATCAAGTAGAGTTTTTATTAAGTTCAATTTTAAATCATCAGACATTGTGTTAAACATTTCTGTTGTTAAGTTTTGAACAAAAATAGTGACTGGACATATCAATTTTCCAGAGCCAAAGTTTAATACAGGAGTGGTTTCTTTCAAATATTTTTCACATATAGGCCATATGCTAGGCCAATCTATGACATTCGGATGAAGTTTGTTGAGAGCAAATTTAAAAATATGTGATTCAGCTATGTCAATTTGTGGTTTTTGTAATAATTCAAGACCATGGGTCATAACATTAATACATACATTTGATGAATTGAGTGCTGATAAAACATCAAACATTTTTAGGCGCAGTGCTGAAGATACATCATTATTGCATGCAGTTTTAAATAGATTTTCTAAAGTAGTTTTAGCTTCTATGTTATCAGCTTGTAAAGCAATTATTAAAACAAGGCGAATTTGATCACCATCTATCAGGATATTTTGACGTTTATTAATGATATTTTTTATTAACCACATATATGTCAAAGAGCTTGTATCTTTATACGTTTTATTTAATTTTTTAAGGAAAATCATAGTTGTTTTCCTAATATTTTGTGCATCAGAAGCCAAACAACACAATAAGGTTGGAATGACAATGTTCCCAGGGGATAATGATACTAAAAATGAAACATTTTTGTTCATTAGTGATTTAAAACTATTACAAAGTTGTGTAATCTTAATGTTTCCAATCCATAAACTTTCACAGTAAACTTGAATACGTTCTTTGTCACCTGAATATTGTTTAGTAAATATATTATCTTCAATTTCCATTTTATTATCTGTTGGTTCTTCAATAACTACATCAACATCCATTTTCTCATCATCACATGATGTTACATCATCATCCATTAATGTACTTATGAATTTGTTTTCATCTATGGTAGGAGTATTTTGTAACAACTTGAAAGAATCCTTCCATGAATTTTTGTATTTATTTTTGACACTCTTAGCTATTTCTAAATACCAAGGTTCATTATTAGAAGAGTCCATTATTACTTTTACTAATTCAATAGTATAGTCATCATCATTCAAATCTATTAAATTTATTAAATCAGAAGCAAATGAACAAATAGATTTTTCTTTTATTGAAAGCATTATGCTATCTCGTACAGTTAATAAATAGAATATGCTTTTATCAGATTTTAAAAGTTTTTTAAAAGCATCAATTTGTAAATTGGAATGTTCAGCCATATATTTAATACAAGAATTGGGAACTTTGACATTTGGTGAATTTCTTGATGATTTGAAAATAACACTCAACAACAAAGTACAATTATAGTATAGTTGTTCATGTTTAACTATTAAAATCTTTTTAACTAAGCTTGAACGTAATTTTTCTGTATATGTTATATACTTAGACATAACACCAATAACTATTAAAGAAGAAACGGTAAATGGTCGTGCATCAGATTCAAGTCCAGCAATCATTGATGGGAGAAATATTGTTACTAAGTTATTCTTTGAAATAGAGGACGATGTAAAAGCTGCAACTAAAAGTTTGGCATAAAAATTAGTCCAAACTGTAACTAATTCGTCAACAGCTTTATGTTCATCAATTACTTTAACAACAATAGAACAAATGAGTTTTAATAATCTTGTATCATTGATTGCTTCCGCTATAAAACTTTGTTCATTAATCTGAACACCAGTTTTTCTAGATCTGGTTAACCACCACCAATTTTTTGCAACTTCAGGGTTATTCTTAAGAGGAATTACTTGTATTAACCTAGTAAATACTTGGGTTGAAACATATGGAAGAGCATAGCCAAGTAAAATATCTGTATTATATTGTTCAATGTTAAATCGATGTACTAGCCATTCAAGGGCGTATAATGCTGGTTTGGAATTAAAATAAGGAGATAACAAGCATAAAAATTCTTCTATCAAAGAATCAATATTTTGGTTTTCAGATAGATTCAAAATTGCTCTTTGCTTAGTTTGCCATGAATGGCTAAATAATGATGATTTAAATTTGATAAATTTTGTATTGATACCACATAGTTCTTTAAAACCTTTCAGGCCAACTTCAAAAAATGCCGACAAATCATGATTCCCTATATCTTGTGGTTGAATAAGCAATGATGTTTTTTTGTGACCCAAACTCAATATTGATGTTTGGGGAGCACTTAATTTTTGTAATTGTTTTGCAAGAGATGTTGATGCCATGACAAAAATCAATAAATTTGTCTGATAAAATGAGAATATTTTAAAAACTTACACAATTAATCATTCAAATAATTTGAATTTAATGTTGATACTAGGGTAGTTGAATTAAAAATTGATTAATAAATATCTGAAACAAAAATACACTTAAAATTAGTGAAATTACTTTTATAAAAAAAATAAAAAAGGGTAGATTCTTCTTGTTGTTGTGTCCGATAGTAAAAATTCCAAAAACAATTATATTAATAATTTTAAGGTAAAATAAAATACAGGTAAATAAATAAATAGGTAGATAAAAAGTAAGGTAGACATTATTGTAAAAAGACTAACAATTTCAAAAATATATGTTTATTTAAGAGTATTTATAAAGGTCAGTGGCGTACTAACAGGGGGGGGATAAACCCCCCCAATTTTTTTTTATGTTTAAGTTTTGTTATGTTCAGGTGTCACGTCATCCAATGTTAATTAAAAAAATTAAAACCCCTCCCAAAGTTCAGGTCTAAGTACGCCACTGATAAAGGTACTTCCCTATTATATGAGACTATGGCATATTGTGACTATCACCCAAGACTACCTCTGTTATCGGACTACTGTGGTTGTTTTGTGAAACATCACAATCCTGTTATCTAAGACTACCAAAATTTAAACACTATCCTATTAACACAGACTACCTTATTTTTATTTATATTAAGAGAATCTCGCACTCACATGTATAACGTCTTCTTAATTATTATTTTTTTTAATCTCTAAGACCTAAGTATTATGGAGACGGCTACATTTGAATTATATATATACATATATAAAGGAAAAAAAAGATTTAAATTCACAGTAATCATTTGCAATATATTTTACACAGTGCACGCCACACTTGGTGTAAAAATGGTAAATCCACACATTCATTTTTTGTACATTGCAGGTTCTTTGTATATATAAATTTCCGTGTTACTGCTTTCTCTTCAATTAGAGCTAGATTCCACACATCCATATCCAAATTAAATAAAAGGCGAACACAATGACTTTGTTTAGAATAGACTAGTGGTTCTTAAACCTTTTATATGCTAAAAAAATTTCAAGGAGCCCCAAAAACTTGAAATACCTACTAATTTTACAACTCATCTGAAATTATGGTTCAATAAATTGCTAATAAACACACTTATACTCTTCTTTGTACTATATAAATGTAACTTGTAACAATTCAATGAATAATAACATAATATGTACTTAATTCAGTTGCGCCTGCGGATTAGTCTCGAGGAGCAAGGTAGAAAACTGGTAGACTAGACTACTAAATTACTGCAAAACAATCTACTTTTCGTCACCCCCGATAAACATCAAACTACAAAAACGAATAATATAATAGATATAACAATTGTGAATTGCGACACTAGAACGCAGCGTATGGATATCGTTCAGCTAATTGTGGTAGTCGCGATAACAGAAGTAGTCTTGGGTAATAATCGCAAAAATAGTTGTAGTCTTGTATAACTGGTAAGTACAATTTTGGTAGTTTTAGATAACAAGATTGTGATGTTAAAAACAGTCTCGTATAACAGAAAAGTAGGTTAAGGAAAAGATGATTATAATATGAAATTGAGAAAAGTTTGTAATATTAATCATGATATTTACAAAATAGTGAAGTTAAATTTAATTATAATTGTGTTTGTTTATAGAATCTACCAAAGTCAACTAAAGAACTTAAGGTTAATTATATCAACTGTTGACCACAATTTTAGTAATAAGCTACATATAAATTAAATGTTCTCAGGAGTTATATTGTACAAAAAATCCCAGATATGGAGAAAATAAATTATCACTCAACTGAAACCTGACAAAGAGGAAACGGACCCTAACCCAATACATTGAAAATGGTTTTAAAAAATAAACAAATTAGAGGCGTGGCGTGGCGTTCGTAGACTTGTCGGCAGCATATGATACTGTAAACCATAACATTATGTTAACCAAACTATATGAAATGACATATGACTAAAACTTTGTAAAAATGATTGAAGCCCTACTTAGTAACAGCCGGTTCTTTGTTACCTTAGATGGAAATAATAGTCGGTGAAGAAACTTAAAAAACGGCCTCCCATAGGAAAGCGTACTTGCGCCAACACTCTTCAATATATATACGAACGACCAATCAATTTCAAACGATACAAATATCAAGCACTATATATACGTAGATGACTCAGCAATTGCAGTACAAGACAACACCTTTGAGACCATTGAGAGGAAACTATCAGACACACTTGCTAAAATGGACGAATATTTTGAAGCAAACACTTTATATCCCAATCCATCGAAAACAGAAGTATGTGCATTTCACCTTAGGAACAAGGAAGCCAACCAAAAACTCCACGTAACCTGGAAAGGTGTAAAGCTAGTCAATAACCTGAATCCTAAATATCTAGGCGTAGTTCTAGACAGATCACTAACATATAAAGTGCTCTGCAAAAAAACAAAAATCAAAATCAATACAAGGAATGGGTTATTGTGTAAACTGGTCGGATCTGCGTGTGGTGCCGAACCGCATGCACTGAGAGTAACAGTCTTAGCACTTTGTTTCTCAACCTGTGAATTCGCGAGCCAAGTGTGGGGAAGGTCTGCACACAAAAAAAAATAGTCACAGCCCTGAATGAGACATGTCGACTCATCACAGGATGCTTAAGAAATACTCCAGTAAATAAACTGTATACCCTCTCTGGTATAGCCCCACCTGAAATTTGACGATCCGTACAGGCCGACAGGAAGCGAACAAAAAGTGACGAATGATGACCAGCACATAATGCACGGACTGCAGGGAGGCCAATACTGACTTAAATCTAGAAATAGTTTTATGAAAAGGACAGGATGCATCACGAAAAATCTCAAAGATGAGTCGAGAGATGGAGGGAAGAAATGGGAGACGAAACAACATGGATAATGCCAACGGAAAACCCCGCATCCGGACTACAATAGCTAGATGATATGGAGAAGCCTAAATCGACTACGAACAAAAGTAGGACGTTGTAAAGCCAATCTATAAAAATGGAGTTATCTAGAAGATCCATTGGCGATATGTGAGTGCGGCGAGGAACAAACAATGGATCACCTACTGGTATGCTGTGAGTGCCCAATTATCTGTAGTGAAAAGGACCTTGTGGTGGCATACCAGAAGGCAATAGACATAGCTAAGTACTGGTCAAACAGTAGGTATATGACATATTTTGATAGCGGAAACTCAAAATACCTAAGAAGTTACCAATAACCGATCTATTTACTACACTATGTATATATACTACTCTGTGTAAACCTATAATATTATAGTTTTATTTAATTTGTCTTATTTTACCTATTTTTAAATGTTTACCGTGAGTTCCATAGTATGTTAATCTATTGTAATTTATTCTAGTGTAATGCAGCCTAACACGATATAAATAAATAGAGCTGTGGTTTTAATTTCAATAGAGCTAAAAATGATTCTAGATTTAAAAAAAAATGTACAATAAACATATTTATACTTACACGTAATACAATACTACAATATTGAAATTCAGTATTCACAATTAAAACTTAAATTATTATAAGTTAACTCCAGCCTTCAATAGTCCAAATATGTGAATAGAACACGGAAAATCAACCATTAACCACGTGACTTTAGTCAGTATTCAGTAGTAGCACTGTGCCGTCTGTGCCAATGTAGGCTGTACTGCTGCAGCTGTAGCAGTAACTAGTAAGTTGTAGTCTATCACTCTATCAGTCTATGCCACATGGTATGCAAACGTCAGTGTAAATGTGTTATCAATTATAACTTATCAATAGTCATAATGTTTTGTTTTTTGCATAGATAATATATTATCTATGTTTTTTTGGTGTTTCTCATTTGCAATCATGGTTTTTCTCACGGTCTTATAATATAAAACCATAGTTTTTCTGTTCAATAATCGATTGTTCACGAGAATAATATTTATCATATTTATGTTTACCAACGATACCATCTCTATACCAGTTGTACACCAATCGAATAAAAAAAAATGCAATGCAAAATCAATTAAAATGTAACACAATAATATTAAAAACAAAATATTACTACATTCAATTGATGATTTAATAAGTCATAAATTAATTAATACGTCCATGAATTTGGTGATTTTGGCTGATTCACTATTTACTATTCAATACAATATAGATATTTATTACAATTATATTTCAGGTATACACCCAGATAGCGCTGCGTTATTCTTTTGTTGAACCAATGATAAGGCTCTTTATCATTTGGATATTCTAAATAGTAAATTCCTAACTTTCTTCAATAATTTTACTAATTTTAGTAGTTATAGAAGAAAACGTAAAATATTCAATTAAATTTCATCGAATACCTGGTTTTATTAGAACTCGAAATTTGTGTTTCATCTTAACTAGTCAAATTCGTATCTACAAATCACAGACAATCGTCTAGTAATCCAATTCACATAAATATCATAATTATGATTAAACTTTATTCTTTAAAACAACATAAAAAAGACGGTGAAACTCCTAAGTCAGGGAATCAAAAGAAAGCTTCTGCTGCTCATCTTAGAATTACAAAAGGTAAATATATATTTGTTTAATACTCAATATACATATTTAAAGCTGTTTGAAGTGTTAAATTCCTAAAATTTAGTGTTTGTCATATTTTAATAGATAACCTCATTAATGGCTTTGTACAATTAAAATGAAACATATGATATATTCATATGTGTAATAACTTATTAAGAGTTTACTTTTGGAAAATAATTTTTATAAATACCATAAACTTCTTTACCACTGAGTCGCTGAGCATTTCGGTTGTTTTAAAATTTTATCTAAAATACTTTATTAAACATTATACTAATGTTGATTACATTATCTTTTACTTTTAAAAAAAAAAATGTAGGTAATGAATATTTTTAAGTAGGTATGATTATTTTATGAAGTTACAAATTTGTTTTATTATTATTTTATATAGTTTTAATAGTAAAATAAAGTATTTATTTTATTGCGTCAAAATATTAATATCTAATAATTTCTAAATCACCTTGTAAAACTTTGTTTTAAGCCTTTGATGTTCACATTTTAACAAAACTAGATATTTAGATAAAATATTTTAAACTTTAATTAATTCATTGCTATTTTTTTCTATGTTGAATTATATTAAAAATAATATTTATATTAGTCTTTATGCTATGTATTCTATTAATCAACATATCTTGCAATTTTCTTGTATATTGATAATGACTTATAAATTAAATGCAATATTATTACCAAAAATTTAATCAACCTACATCTACCAAATAAAAAATAAATTCTAACAATAATATTAATATTAAACGGTTTTAAAAATTAGAACTTATGCTGATTTTCACCAGACTTCTTTTTTTTTTTATTATTTAAATTTAATACATTCATAACATCGAAGTGACGTGTGTTTCCTGTTGTATAATTGTATACTCTTATCTATTTTGAATTAAACTGTAAGTTTAAAAGCATTGCAATAATTAGCTATTTAACTTCACAAAGTCATTAATTTGTAGTTTATAGATATTTAATTAATTTATACTATCTATAGTGAATACCATAGAATGTTATAATAGAAGGAAAATGTTGAATAACCTTCTCTAGATCTTTTTGTTCATTATCATCTACTTTTATCTCATTTACAAGTTGATTAATTGAGTATCATTTAAACTGTACTTTTTTGGTGAAAAATACACTCATGTACACCTATTCATGTTTTTTGAATATCTTTTAATAAATTGTTCATTTGATACAGATTTAAATGAACTTACCTTACCGAAAACATGCACTACTGAATTTCCTGATCCAGATGACTTATTAAATTTCAAATTGACCATCTGCCCTGATGAAGTGAGTGAACTATATACATATTAAATACATTTTGTAGAGTTTTAACATAATTATTTTTGTTTCTAGGGATCATACAAAGGTGGAAAATTCAATTTTAGTTTCAAAGTTGGTGTTAACTATCCGCATGAACCACCTAAAGTTAAGTGTGAAACAACAGTTTACCATCCAAATATAGATCTCGATGGCAATGTGTGTTTGAACATACTACGCGAAGACTGGAAGCCAGTATTGACCATTAACAGTGTTATTTATGGCTTGCAGTATTTGTTCCTGGTAATAAAAATTGTTGAAATAATATAATGAATATTATAAATATCATAATTTATGTTTTAGGAACCTAATCCAGAAGATCCTCTGAATAAAGAAGCTGCAGATGTGTTGCAGAACAACAAAAGGTTGTTTGATATGAATGTACAAAAAGCAATGAGAGGTGGAGTTATTGGCAATACATACTTCGAGAAATGTTTAAAATAACAAAAAAAAAGATGTGATCCTACTCAGACAATGTTGCAATTATATTAATGCTAATAAGGATTGATCTTTTTCGTGCAAACTTTGTATGAAATAAATAATTTAATTCTAATACCGTAATATTCATTTCTTTTTCTTGATTTTAAATTTTTTTGTTGAAGTTGATAAAAATAATTCTAGAAATTAGTAGTAATTTTTACACTAATATAAGTAACAAAATTGTTTTAAGCATAAGTTGGTAATAATATATTAATTTCAACACAATGATATTTAAAATTATGATAACAACATGTTGTTTAATTGGTTTAGATGATTTTGTATATAGTTTGAACATACAATAATAATAATGAATAGTAAAAGCAAATATTATTCGTCAAAATATAATTGTCCAGTTACCGTCCAAAAGCAAATGGTGAATTATTGGTGTTACTAAAACTAAATGTGGATGGAACAGTAGCTTGATCAAATTTAAAACCTGAAACATAATATAATTTAAATTAATTCCATATATGATAATGTGTGTGATATGATTTCCTGTATTATTACTTATGAGTAATTATCTATAAATCCTAAAATGTAATTTATTCTTTACCTCTTTAATTTATACAGCAAAATTCAATAGATAATAGTATAAAAAAAAAGTATATGATAAATAAAAATTTAGTGTGTTGTATTTAAGACAGACATGTGGTGTCTTTCAGGGGATTTCAAAAGGACTTAATTACATTGAAAATATTTTGTCAACCATACTGATGAACCTAGAATGCAATTTTACTTTTGAAAACTGATTTAAATTTTGTATAATGTGTACTTGAGATCAATCAGTTAACTTTTTCAAATTTTTTTCCAACTCCTCTAAATTTGGCTTGAATATTTAAAAATGTTGATTATTATGTATTGAGATTTAAAACTAAAAATGTAGCCTGATCGATCTCAAGTATATATCTATTAATATTTAAATCAGCTTTCAGATGTTTAATCGGTTGTTTTGTTGGGTTCATCATCCAAAGTACCTACAAACAAATTAGCATACATCATTTTCTAGGTACCCTTGCGATACTGTTGGGATAAATTGAATGTGCACATGCTGCATACAAAATAGTTTCTCCACTGCACCTAACTTTAGCCTATTCTATAACTTGTATACAACAGTTTTAATAACCATTTCTATGAATAATAATATATTATTATTTTATTAGCAACATTACACAATAATAGGTATGATATTTTTGCTAAATAAAACACATAATAAAATAATTGTTCTCAGAATCTTCACCCGCACAGTTTCTTACCAGAGACGGTGTCACTAACACCAATATTATTGGCCATACTGAACTTTCCTTTAATATTAACTGTATGAAAAATGTTTAATTTTTAGTACCATTATTACAGTATATGTAAACTTATGATGTATACTTTATAGTGAAAATATCACTAAAAAACTCAGTTATTAATTTTTTTGGTTACATAATTTAAATACATCTGACAAAAAAATTAAAAATAATGCTCAGAATTTTTAATTTATAAAAAGTACCGGTTTAGTAATGTGAGATTAAGATAAGGTTATGTTAATATCATACCTGCTAGTTTTTCTTTCTTTTTGTTTTCAACTTCAGCACGACGCTGTTCTGCTAAGACCATTAGTTCATTTATAGACTTCTGTTGATCACTATTTAAATGGTTAGTGAGTGCTAGGTACCAGGCTGGATCATTTTGTTGAATGCTTAACAATACAGTTTTAAATAAGATGTATACATCAATGGATTCGTCAACATTATTATGGTCATCTAGTGGCGTTGTATATACTTCAAGCACTGTCTCTTCAGGTGGTTCGTATTCATCATCATCATCATCATCACTATCACTGTCCTCATCAGCATTTTCAGAATTCTACACGTAAATTAACAGGAAAAAACTATGATATAAACTACAATTTTTTTTTTTTTTAAACAGCTTAAAATACAACATACATTTGTGATATATAAAGGTTGTCTCTTGTTACTTGCATAAGCTAAAGTTTCATCAATTTCATCTTCATCAGAGTTGAGTTCTAAAATTAAAAACTAGTTAACAATAATTTTACAAAGATTAGTAAACTTTTTTAACTTGCCATTATCAGTATCTATTTCTTCTTCATCAGTACTTTCATCGTCTTGTTGGTTTTCTCTATCTAAATATGATATTTTAAGTTATATAATATTTTTTTAATAAGTCTGTTATCTTTATTTATGTTTGACTAATTGAATAACAATTAGTATACTAAACAATAATATGAACAACATATATCTATAACAAATATCACCATTAAAATAAATTTACTCAATATACTTGGCTTAAACACTATATTGGTTTAAATTAGGTATGACTCTTTTAAAACATGGTTTACATTTCTATAAATGTTCACAATTAGAATATTTTATTTAGGAAAAAGAATATATCAATTTGAACATGCATGGTACAAAAATAAGAATTTTTAATATATAGGAGTGTCAGTGAGCACACTTAAAATGTAGTATTTTTCTTTTATCTTTCAACTTGTAACTGATTAATAGGTCTTTTAGCTAGTGACGTTTATTGAGTTAGTTAAGGTAAGTAGTAAGTTAAATTATACCCAGGTCAAATATTTAATCAAAAATCTTATCTTGAATTGAAACTATGTAACATTAATATCCACATAGTCAGCAGTGAACATTAATTGTGAAATATTGTTATCTGAACAAACAAAACACTATTTTTTGAAGTGAAACTTCTTTACGCGTGCTTGGCTTGGGGAGTAAGCTGACGAACGCGTTACGAAAAGTGTGATCAGGCGAGGCGAACGGTAATTGGTGGGGGATATAGGCAAGTGTCAGTAGTGCGCGCACACATTTTTCTTTCTTTCTCTTACAGCTGGGAAATGAAATATATGTATACTTCAGTCAGTAGTTCGTTTGTATATTGCACACACACATTCATATATATACATATAGATAGAGCGAAAGAAGTTTCACTTCAGTCGTGCGGTCATAAGCACACTCACTTTTATTTTTTTGACTACTCGACTAAATAGATTACTCTTTATCCTATAAAAGTACAAATTAACTTATTTTAAATCATTTTTTAATTTAATTACATGAAATTTTATAGAAAAAATAACCTTAGAAAAATATTTTTTGCGAGTAGTTTAACAGTTAAAATATAAATAGGTGTTAATTCAGATTTTAAGGTGAGATATAAAATTAAATATTAAATTTGAGTTTTTTTTTTTAACAAGTTTAACCAATAAAATAGTATGTCAAAGTATATACTTACTTGAATATGCACGATTAAGTCCATCAAACAGCATGAGCATTGAAGGGACAATTTGAGTAGCATGTTCATTTACAGCAATAGGTCGATTTGGTGATAATGCCATTAATGTGAGCAAACCCATAACACATAGCTTACGATCATGAATTCTATATACACAAAACACAAAATATAAAATACTAAAACTGGACACTTATTAGTTTAAAACCAACCCAAAAAAGCAATCTGTATCTTGTAACCATTGTCGGATAAAATGGACAGAAATAGATTCATTTGTAGACATGGACATTTGTAGTTTATCAAGCGTTTCAAATAATAAATGTGGATTATAATAAATAGCAGCTACTATCACTTGAAGACACATTGCTCGTAATTCGGATGATTTAATTTCTCTAACAAGTCGCTGCAAAACTAACTCAACAATGGATGGTATACACTAAAAAAAATTATATTGAAAATAATTTAAGTTTGTTTAGTTTAATACATATTTAAATAATGTTTATAATTACATGATCAATTCGTCCTTTACATTGTAAAATTATAACCTCTAATAATTTTCCAGCATGACATTCAGCTTCCTCACCAGATTCTGATGACAAAACCTAAAATTAAATGATATATTTAATATGTAAGTTATAATAATGTGAATAAATTATTACAATTTTACACATGTTAAATATAATTAACATTAAATTTTCATTTGAGATTAAACTTTCCATTCCAACAGTAACATAGTTGTGAAGACAAGGCATCATATCAACAAAATAATCAATTCCATCATTTTGAAAAACCTATACAAACAATTAAATTATTAATAAAAACAAAATTATAAACTGAAAAAAAAAATATTGCAAATTAAGAGTTTACAAATCTACAATGAATTTAAATGTAAGACAAAGTAAATTTTAAGCAATAATAAAATTAAAAATGCTGTACATGTATTGCTTCTATCTCATTAGTCAGTAACTCACTTAAAAATAATAAATAACTTACCCTATAAATTAATTCTAAAACACCCCACATGTTATTTGATACTTCTATGCTGGTTAAGTCACTTACTAAATTTAAAGCTTCTTCATAGTATTCTAAAACAAAAACAATCAGATTAAATAAGTTATATTTTGTGCTTGTCACATATTTATTTACCAATACCAGAATCAGGCGCATTAAAAATGTTAACTATAACTTCCAATACAACTGGTTCAAGGGCTGCTAAAGTTTGTGGTTGCTCATCATTCACACTCAATATGGTTTCTATACAACTTAAAATACTCATACCAGTAATTTCTTTTTTATCATTCATATCTTCTGACTGAAGAACTTGAAGGAAGGTTTTTGCCTAAAAAATATAAATAAATAATTATCACATATTGAAGAACTAGGCTACTATATTTTAATCATTTAAGTCTCTTAAAATATAAAAATTAAATGATGTATTAATTGTTCTCTAAAATGTATATAATAAGATTTACTTTTATCTCAAGTGAAATAGAATATATGAAATGATTCATCGTCAGAATTCAAGAGATGTTCTATGAATCATTATAAACAAAATGAATAAGCGTGTTTAATATTTTAATAACTTGTAAATGTTAATTTTGGAAATCTATTTCAATTAAGAATTATTTAAAATACAAAGATTAATTTGAACTTTTAGTTTTACGAATGAGGAAATATTAAAATAATAATAATAAATAAATAAAATACAAACCAAATTCTGACAAATTTCATACATAATCGGAGCAAGTGTATCATAATAGGTTGCAATAACTTTTTGTACTACACTAGTAATATCATCATTCTCAGTTTGTTGCAGCACTTTCAATAATTCAAGTGTAATTTCTTTAATCTGTAGAAAAAATAGAAACATTAAAAACCTCAAGGATAAACAACTTTTATGAAACATTCATACCCTAGGCTCTAGAAGTTGCTCGACTTTGTTTTCAGCTATTAATAATGCTTGAATTGCTAATCCAGCTTGAACTTTAACGGGAAGTTCTTTATCAGTTAATAAAGCGTTGCTAGTAAATGTTGCTAAATGCTCCCAAATAGTATCATTATGAATTTTAACTTCACAAATATGTTGTATAAACCAAGAAGCCTAAATAAAAAGAAAATAACAAATAATTACCAATATTATATTATACTAATAATTATAATTTGAAATACATACTCTTGCTCTTAAGTGTC
Source organism: Aphis craccivora (assembly GCA_009835225.1). Classification (NCBI taxonomy): domain Eukaryota; kingdom Metazoa; phylum Arthropoda; class Insecta; order Hemiptera; family Aphididae; genus Aphis; species Aphis craccivora. The sequence goes on along the minus strand of VUJU01000636.1, from coordinate 26,137 downwards.
CATGTGGACTTTGAAAAACTGGGAATACATGTTGATATAGCATATTACATACTTGATCTTTGTAATAATCTTTTTTGAATATGACATCAGCTAATGATCCAAGCTATGAAACAGTCACAATACAAAAACTACACCTAATTTTTAGTTTAAAAAAAAAAAAGAAGAAATGGTATTTACCATATGAAGTGCACCATCTTTCTGAGATGGAGTAGCAGAATCTGAAGTTATAACACCCACAATAAATTGAACTGCCTTGGGTAATATGTCTTTACGTTTTTTACATGCTGAATGTAACATTGTTTGACCAGCCATTACAGGAGATATTAAATCCTCAAAAATATCTATTATAAAATGATAATATATGAATATTGTAAGTTTATATGAATTAATTTTAAACATTAAAAAGTTTACCAAATTTCTGAGAAATGTATTCTTGAGGATCACTTTCCCACAATTCTTGATCACTATCTGAATGACACATGAGCGGAAATATTACATCTTGAATAATTGCGTCCATATGTGGTTTAATCATTTTCCAGGTGTGTCCAATACTAACACTAAGTGACAAAATAAAATAATAATAAATATACTTTTCACACATTACTACCATGTAAATCTTTTATTGATAAATTTTGATATATTAATGAAATGCTGACTAAATTAAAAATAATAGTTATTAAGCTAGGAACTCTCAATTACCACTGGTTCAAATAGTGCAAACACATTTGCATGACTCTAGGAGGGATGTAGATTTTGTTTCGGTATTGATCTAAGACCCTTAAAATTATGTCTATAAATCCAGTAGAAAAAGTCTTAACATAAAATACAGCAAATTGCTGATAGTCTTGGGAAACACTGCCAGGACTTCCATACCTTAAATTGATAAATTTAGTATTAGGCGATAAAATCTTATGTGTAACTACATTATATATTTACCTCTCAAAAATTCTATACATAGTATGGAATGCCCATTTTTTAACTTTCCACCAAGGTAATTGATCTACATCATGTTCTAAACGACTCACTTCTTCTGGTATTGGATTACAAGCTATAATGCTTAACAATTCCATCCATTTGGTAAAGGAAGTTCTTTCCATTAGATCAGGACTTAATGTGAACTGTAAGATAATTTGTATATTGAAGTAGTAAAATATATTTGATTAGGCCATGAAGTTATTCTCTTACTTGAATAAGTTTGAAATAACTTTTAATCACAGTTTTCTGCAATTCTACAGATTCAGCAGTGGGATTACTAACTATATGAATCATTACATTGTATATAGAAGGCAGTAATACTTTGACTGCAGCATGTACAGGTGATTTATCTGCCTTATGATATTCAAAAGCTCTTATTAAAGCTGAAAAACCGATTATACCACCCATCCAACAAGATGAATTATCACTTTTTAAATAAGCATCAATCCTTTCAACAAAATCAGTCCAACGTCCAGGGAAATCATGTTTCAACATTGTTACCAAACTAACAGTTAGCTGTGTTCTAAAATTGATATATTTATAATTATAAAATAAGTTAATTTAAGTAGAAAAGTTAAGATCATTATTACCGCAATAATTCAGGTACTTGTACTATAACTTCTAAAATCGAATTTCTCACTAATATTCGATCTTGTTCATGAATTGTAAATCTATTTGGTTCATCCTCACGAGTTGCCCAACTTTGGTAAATAAAATTTTTCAGATATATAGCACCTTTAATTTATTTAATGTTTATGCATGAATGAATACGGCCATAATTTTTTATGTATAGTAAATTTGGTATATTGTTTAATACTAAAATATTTAAGTACTGTATGATATACCAAGATATCTTAAATTCTTTTTTATTTGTAGTTTATTAAAGAGAGGAAAACATAGTATATAAAACCATAACCAATATTATTATGATTTTATGAATATTTTAGTTTATTATACAATATCTAGTACCAATTTGAATACTGTTCACTCTAATTTACTTAAGTCACATTTCTTACCTGCTTGTCTTGTAGACATTTCCATATCATTAGAAGCAACAATTTGAAGTAGGGTTGGACCAAATCCAGCAATTTTATGTATCTATAAATAAGTAAATAAAGTCAGGTAGGTACATATTATTCATTTCTTGGGTATACCTTATTTTTAGAGATTTTTGAAATTAGCTATAGTTAATGCTATAAATATAAAATGAACAGATAAAGAACTGAAAAAAAACTATATTATGAAAACATTGTGGACATCAATTAACATAAATTTGATATCAACAGGTAGATTCAAAGGTAGAAAGCGATAAGTAGGTACATTATACTATAAATTGTTTATATTTTTAATAAGCTAAGGGATGTAGACTATTTTAACAACAACCAATTTAATGATAAGGTTGACTATTTATTTTTAAACACATATACATTTTTTTGATTGCTGTTTAATATGTTCATATAATGTAAGATATGCAATCGGTTATACAGAGTTCATAAAATTATATTAACGTCAGGTCGGCTCAAATTTATGATCTACATAGTATATCACGTTGACAGATATTTAACACATTGAGTTAATTTTTTCGTTTCCGTTTTCCTTTAATTACTCTAATCTACCTCTTAACAAATTGCTCATTATAATTAAACGCCCTTGCAAAAACGATGATATAACTACACATGGTGGCAATAATACTATAATGAACAAAAAAAACGACTAGCACACCGATGAAGTTCGGATGAAAAAAAATCCCACCACTCGTGTAAAATACATAACACACATACACACAATTGCGAAAAACGTGGCTAACGACGGGACCGTGAATCTCGTGAGCTCGGTTTTCGGTTTTGGCGGGCAAATCCGCTGACAAACGTTTCTGACAACCACGATTCAGACGTACATACATTTTTACCCTTGTCTGGGCCATCAACTCAAATGAGAAAAAATTTTAACGATATAAAAAAAATACGTCACCGGACCTATGAAATACTCATGTCATAATTAGTGCGATAAATCGCATAACCTTCAACAGTGTGCATGACGCATGTGGGTACACTATTATTATTATGGGTGCACGGGCCGGTCGGTGCAGCAAAAAACCATGCTTACACGCTGAAGCTGATCCTCGGCATCACTCCTTTGTGGGTGGTTGAGCGTGTTAACCAGCAAGTTCACGAGCTTATCGAAGTCCATTACGACAGTGACGGTGATACTGCAACTTTGAGCAACGGCGGCGGAGTCGTTTCCGAGTTCCGACTGACCGTGGACGTTGTTAAGATGCGCACACGTAGCAAACTAAATCGGTATTCGGCTATCGCCTATCGGTAAGAGTATACGCGCGCGGTGCGTGTGTGCGTGAGGCTACGGTAGCGATGTGACTCGAGTGCCAAGGCGGCGACGAATCAGTTTGAACAAATCACGTGATGACAAAAATCGCATTCCATTTTCTTGATCAACCCGACAACCGCCATAATGGAAATCTTTTTTGTTTAGTTTTTTTATCAGCAGTGCTTCCTAAAACTTGAAGAAAACGGGAAATAAATCGAGCATAGAGTCGATTAAGGGATCTTACGTGCACCGTTCTACGGCTACACTGTAAGAAGGTGATCTCGGCTAGCGATATTATCACCTTGTGGTTTTCACATATGTTTTATCTTTTAAGTACCTAGTACCTACATAGTTCATATTATATAGCAGCGGAATACATATATTTTGATTTGACTCGTCCCCGAGGCCCTAATCGTTTTTCAAATTTTTGCTGTACGGTCATAGAGCCAGGCATTTTCTTTCCTGCTACTACACCTTCACATTCATAAAAGCTATCATCATGAGTTACTGGAGGGCCGCTGGATTGAAGTAATGATATTTACCTATTTAAATCTGTGTAATTGGGCAATGTAGTATGGTGTACGTTTTTTATAGGCGTCGGTCTTTAGACCGATCGGTCTAACGGAACGAGTTTTCTAGACCCTTCAATGTTAATGACTAAATTAATTGTTTTATCTCTAGACTTTATAGTTATAAATTTTGGCCTATATAATTATTTTTTACGCCTGTGTATAGGTCTGCTTTCTAACTGACTATCTGAGCAAAAGTTCAACATAAGATTATTGTCCAATCTGTTATGTGAACCATCAGACATGAAATAGATTGATTATTTGTATATTTAACTTATAAATTGTCTCATTGTTGTATTTAATTTGAAAAAAATCATTCGTCAAATGTTGTTTTCATTATTTTAAACTTTTAACATATTCATAATTTTAATATTTTGGTTGATTTTAGCTATGTCAATTATTCCAACATTGCTGCAAAAGTTGTAAGGAGGGTGTTGAAACCAGAACTCCAAGCTAATGCAAGCAAACGTGATGAAACACATGTAAAATTTACCCCATGGGTTAAGGGAAAGCCATCCAGTAAGTATCATTTTAAATTTATTTATTGATTTTCAATGTCATTTGAAATGAAAAAGAAGTTAAGTTTCAGGCACATCATAAAATTAAATTTTTATTTTTAAACTCATGTATTTAAGTGTATTACATTTGATATAAATTACTTACAACATAAATACTCTTAAGTGTGAATAAATGTAGGCATATTTTAAAATATGATTCCCATAAATTTAGTATCATTATGATCAACTATTATAAAATCATTATGATATTTAAGATTAAAAATTTGTTTAGTCCAATTTTATAATCTATTTATATTATATATTTGATATTATCTATAATGGTTTTCCAAACTTCTACTTAAATTTTGGATAGTCTTTTTTGACAAATATACAAATATCTACCGGCAATAGATTTTTAACCAAAAAAGAGTGCTAAAATTTTGCAGATTTTCAATCATACTATTAAAATCTTCAAAAATGCACATATTGTAGTAGATTTCTACTATTTAAATTAACTATCATTTATAAAATTAAAAAATAAAAACTATTTTTAGAAATCACTTATTGTATAAGATAAATACAAGTGTACTTTGTAGTATACCAGTTTCTTAATTTTTTAAACTTTATATAAAATTGCAATATTTCAGATGAAAAAGCTTGAACTTATATAAATTAAACAATTGAAAAGTTGTTATACATTTTTAGTAAGTTATAGCGTGTTTATAATTTAGAGGTTATCAATTTTTGCATGGTTGATTGTTCCAAAATATACTAATAAATTAAAGAAATGGATTTGTATGACATTAATGTAGTTATTATTAGTAATGTATATAATGATTATGAAAAACAATACTTTTTTTTTTTAATTGTCTATTATGCTTAATATAAACATATTAAATAGTTTTTTTTACAAATTTTAAGTTGAATAATTATTATTAAGTTTATTATAATTAAAAAATATTTTGACTTGTACTAAATATATTTAACAAGTCTGTGGAACCCCTAAACATAGATATAAGATGTAATAGTTATATTTTGTTTATTATTTTTTTTAGAAAATTTCTTAAATATTTTATGACAATTACAACACTATTAATTAATATTTCGTATAAAATGAAATGAACTGAATATTTTATTTTATTTTTTAGTTATTGATTGCTTCATTTTTTTTATATTAATTTGTGCATAATAATAATTTTAAAATTTTTGATTTTTAATTTTGCCTATATGAGTGTAAAAGATTAACTTTGTTTTGGGTTACTAAATTGTAAAAGTATCTAATTTATTTATTTTTTTATTTTTTTTAGAGCCTGGCCAATAGTCGATTTAACAAAAATGACACATTCAAATTAAGAGTAAAATTTATTGTAATATGTTGTTTTAGTACATGTAACAATAACTGAATGTAACTTATTTAATAAACAAACATACATATTATTTTACTTCAGTTATAATTAAAAGTATCCATCGTAAATTAATTTTTTTTCCATGTAGTAAAGCTGAAAAAACTTTTTTTAATAAAAATGTAAGAATATAAAATATTAAAATTGTGTTATGTTTATTCATTTATTATTATATTCTTTTTCATTAAAATTTATGATTATTTGTTAATCAAAATTATTGATTTATTTTTTAACAATGATTAAATCTATTTTTAAAACTATTATATTAAAAGAAGAAATGGAAGTGATCTGAGACACATATAGATATACATTATAAATTACTAAAAATAATAACATTTATTCAAGCTGGAGATAACAGATAATTCTTCTGATTATCTATAGTCCAATAAATGATATCTTAATTAATATTTTAATTAATTTATGATTAAAATGTGTGTTGCGGCCTGATTTTTAAGTCATATTAGCTGATATTATTGATACAACCAGTTATTTTGTATGTTTAAATGAACGGAATTTTGCTAGGTACTTGAAATTAACATTGTTATAACCTATATTTTGTTATGATCGTTGTCATTATAGATGGTAACGATTTTATATGAATATATTTTTATCCAGCATATTTATGACAACTGTGCGACAGTACATATAACAAGATAACCACCAAACTTGTATCTGAAATCGGCAAAACACGCCTATGATAAGTAGTAATATACTGAAGAAATCAATCATTCCACTTATTCAATATTCAAGAATATAAAAATTTGTCTGTTGCAAAGATTTATTCAACAGTTATACAAATATCAAACAAAAGTAATAATAGATGAATAAATAAACTAAATTATAAGCTATTGTCTTTTATTTTGGGTTACTGCCCATTTAAATGTAAATATATTTCAATACAATAATAAACCATTAAATTATATTATGTAATAAAACTATAGTTACAAATTTGGCAACATCAATAAATATTTCCTTAAATAAACGTAACAATAAGTTAATAAACTAAAAATTGTCTTGAATTCTTGATTAATTTAAAATTTTATTATTTCGATTTAAGAGTACCATCATCATTTAATAAATGATCATTAACACATCTTGGACCACTACCTAATTTGGTGACCATGATATACTTTAACAGATCTTTATCTTTGGGTTTAAATCCAAATGGTTTTACCTAAAACAAATATTAAAATTGCAGTTAAACAAATCAAACATATAATACACTGAATCACAAACTTCATAAGGTAATGTTGATATGATTCCTCGTAAATATGAAGAATTAGGTTGTTCTGATGGAAACACATTCACCAATTCCGACATAAACAAATTTAGATCATTTTGCTGAATAAACAAAAAAGCATTTGGACCAGCGTCAAATGTATAAGAAACCTAAAATAATAAAAAAAACCCATTAAAGTATACTTAAAACAAAAAGTATGATAAATAAAGTTTATTAATAATTATATACTTTAATTTGGCCAACAGCTTCGTTATAATCATGAACAAAAGATATAATATCATGTGATACTTGATTTAAATAAACACAAGGAGGATATGTATCTAAACAAACTGCATGGAATTGATTACTATCTCGCATTGTAATTTCAGCAAATTTTTCAAAATTTTTAACTGTAATGGCCTAAAACAAAAATTATAACATTTATAAATCTATGATACAGTATTTTAAAAATAATTATACTTGAATGATTTCTTTTGTTCTTTCGGGTACACACTTTTGAACTCTATATTTAAGTAATTCACTTGTTTCTACTGCTTGTTTCATTCCCACAGTACTACTAGTTTTTTTTTGAGAATCATTTACCTAATCAAAAATAATAATTATTATAATTAAAAAAAGCATCTCAAGTGGGTACCACTCAGCTGTACATTAGGTGTCCTGTGGATCACTTTTATATATAGGAGCATTACATTTGAATCCAATGATAGGTATCATTGTTTACAAAAAACTATTCTGAACGGAGATGATTTGTCAGCCTAGGATATATATTTTAAATTAGTTGATGAGAAAGATGGTTTATGTTTTAATGACTTGAATACCTCAAAATTAAAAACTTCTACAAAAAATTCCAATTTAAACAACAGGAGTATGTTTTAAGTTCCTACGACTAGTAATTGTTGGATAATAATAAATATTGAAAATCATTACTATTTGCTGATGATATGAAATTATATATGCCAATCAACTCTCCCAGTGATACGACTCTCCTACAACATGATTTAGATCTTTTTTTTAGCTGGTGTACACTGAATATATATAATATATCTGAATATATCTAAATGTGTTTGTATTTCATATATCTGTTTTAAATCTCTTATAAATCGTCAATATTTTATTAACCGTATAGCTCTTAACTCTGTCACCCAAGTTTGGGATCTAGGTATTATCTTTTCAACCGATTTGTCTTTTAATGCACATATTAATTTAATATATGGAAAATGTCTTTGTGTTCTAGGGTTCATTAAACGCACCTGCTCGGATTTCAATGATCCGCTATGTATGAAAGTTTTATATTGTTCACTAGTAAGATCTATACATGATTATGGGACGGTTTTGTGGAACACTGATCAATCTGGTTTAGTTAATAAATTAGAAAAAATACAAAAAACTTTTTACGTTTTTACGCTTTTAAAATGAAGTACTCATATAATAACACCACTGAAATTGTAAACCATATAGGTCTAAAGTCGCTTTAAATAAGAAGATTAAAATATGATATCTTGTTTGTGTATAAAATCCTGAATGGTGTTATCGATTGTCTGGAATTATTACAAAAGATCAGTCTTAAAGTTCCTTCTTTTAATTCAAGATTTAACCCACCATTTGCTATTCCTCATTCTAAAAAAATTTTTTTTACTAATAGTCCGGTGTGCCACCTACCAACTTCATGTAACTTATTCATAATTTTGACTTTTTTTTTTTATTCCTCTGCTAAGTTAAAAAATTGTATGTATAATTAAATCTTGATGTTTAATTTAATTTTATTGTATTAAATTGTTATCTTATTTTGTTAATTTAGTGACATTTTTAGTTCACTCACTGTATTCTTACCCTTTGGGGTGTTCAAATATTTATTTAAAAAAAATTATTATTATTATTATCGCTCAGCGATTTCGTAAAAAATTCAAATTCAGATGTTAATAATAACATTTTTCCCGATAATGACGCTTCTAGTTTTCTCTATAGCTATTAAAAGGTAAACTTAGTGTTGAATTTTGGATATAAATACAAAAAAAATTATGAATTTTTAGCTACAAAATTACTTGCAAATGTTTCCTGATTTTGTAAAAATTTGCATTTTAAAAGCTAAAAAAAATATTGTGACAAACAATTTTTGATTTTTTTTAACTACAATAAGAACAACTTATAACACACTTTGTATTTAATTTTTAAGATTTTTTTTATCGAGATTTCAATAAAAATACTTAGGATTGAAAATTTCAGTTGTCTATAAATACCTTAAAAAAGCCATAATATTTTGAACCAATATAAATATTTGGTGAACACTTTTAAGTGATTAGTTCACAGTGATTGGTTTTTGAATTACAATTATACAAAAAAAATCTATTTTATCAAAAACTGGTTTAGCATAAAGATTCCCGTTTTTCCGTCACTTTATGTAGATCCTAATATTTTTAAAAACTAATGGAAACATCTAACTTTGACCTTTATAATGCACCAAGAATATTCATTTTACCATCAGAAACTACTCCTAGTTTTAAATTAAAGCATTATTTTGACAAGTTATGTTGTAGACACACAAAAAAAACAACACACATCATTATAAAATCAATACATTCATCATACCGTTCAGAATTGAAAAGGAGTATATTATATTAAATGAATGTGCTACATTAATGTTGTGATACTAAATACTGAAGCTATGATATACCATTAAATTAAAAAACTATATATTGTAAAGTAAGATTAAAACTAAATTTACTTCTAGATTTTAATTTTCTACCAATTGATAGGAAGATAAATTTGTAAGTATAACTGTAGTTTTTTATTAAAAAAAATATAAAATACAGCTAAATAAACATTTTCAATTTCACTTAGAATGTAATACAACATTATTGTAACTCAAAATTTTAACCTCCAATCGCAGTATAGTTAATAATTATAGACATAAAAATTTATTTTACCACTAGTATGATAATTCTCATTTCTGGCCAATGTGTATCTGCAGCAATTTGAATTGCAGTAGAATCTGAACCTAGATCATCAATACCAGCCTTCCAATGAACGAATCCTCCATAAATACTTCTACAGGCACTTCCACTACCTTGTCTTGCAATAGATGGCAGATCTTCATCAACTAGGCCAAAAGCGTTAGCTAATGTGTATACTGTTAAGAATATTTTCAAAGAAAAAGTAAAAATAATTATATCTTTAAATGTTCAATTTCTCCAATTTAAGAAAATTTACAAACCAAGACATGCATAACCAGCTGCTGATGAAGCTAGTCCTGCTGCAGTAGGGAAATTATTTTCAGAACAAACCCTTATATTCCATTTTGCTTCTTGACTATTTTCACCTTTTCGTATTTTGATTAAATTTCTTACTAAAAATATATATATATATATATATATATACACACACTTATTTTGAATTATGTTTTTATATGATCGTTCAAAGTTTTTGAATAATATATATATAATTATTATGTTTTCAAATAATTTTTGTATTATTAGTAGAAATATGAAATTTATAAATTTAAAATACAGAGAACTATATTTTTTAAACACAATGTACTTCTATAGATTAAATGGTACAACATAATATTTTAAGTAAAAAAAAAAGAATTTATAGTCTTACAATAATAAAGAAATTTAAAAAAAATAATGAATGAAACAAATTTTTAAGAAAAACTAAAAATAGTTCTATAAAACATATAAAATAAATGTAAATTAATATAAAATATAATACAAAAAAGCAATAAATACATTTTAAAATTTTGTTATATTTAAATAACACAAATTTAAAGTCTTACTTAAATGAAAGCACTTTTTCAGACGTTCGTTTGTTTCAATGGACATAATCCTGTAATTTAATAATCATTTAGGCCATTAAGAGTTTACATAAATATAAAATATTTTATTGAATTAAACATAATACAATAAATTATGAAAATAAATGATACTTTGAAGTATTTCAAATTCAGATTTTGATAATATTTAAATATTATAATATATAAAATCAATCATATTCATGATCCCAATTAAATTTAGATGTAATAAATTCAATGGCTCTAGAGCAGTATACTTAATTACTAAATAATTTTATAAATAATGACCAATTAATGTTTATAAATAATTAATAAATATTAATTTCTGGTCTCGCATATATGTATATATATTTTTAAAGCAATTCAATTGGGTATTTAATGAAAAAAAAACTATTAAATGTTTCCCATAATTAATTAAATATATACAACTAATGATTCAATTTTAACTATTAATTAAATTTAATTGCAATTGAATAGACATATATTAATAGAATAAAATAATATAATTCATACCTCATAAGTTATAAAATTACATCAATTAAATAGTTTCTTTTAGTTATACCCATTAATATTTATTTAGATATAAATACAACAGTACAATGTACAAATATATTATATAATGTATTTGTTATTTATTATAAAATAACTGTAAACCATAAAATATTACTGAAATAAATACATTTAGATTATTGCAAATATTTAAATAACATATTATTTTAAATTATGTAAGGTAGCTAACATTTTACATAATGATTAATCACATCATTCAATATATATTAACTTAAACTAAATACAATTATTAATGAAATTAATTAGTTTATGGATTGAAAATATGTTATAATATCATCAAAATAATCAAAATATAGTGATTAAACAAATGGAAATATAGTAAATCAAATAATACAAATGCAATAGAATTATAAAATCATAATAATACCCTATTCAATATTGTTATGTTAATTATACTTCACATTATACTATAAAATACATATTTTGAATAAATAAGATAATATATTATAGTAGTCAAAGAGAGTCTATTTATAAACTAAGCAAATCTTACAGGTGAATCTAGAACTATAGCGGATTTATGTTATTTAAATTATCCATTGTTACTCAACACAACTAGTTCAACATGTCAATGTCCTCAATTTGTAAATTAATACAACCATTTTAAAGAATAATTATAAAAAATTGAGTCACTTACTGTCCATTTAGCCAAACACTGTCTTCATCTATAAAAGGTCCTGCAATAACAGATGTTTTAGCGTGCATCTGTAAAAAAAAAAAATTATTCAATGAAATTCAAAAATGTTTAGAGTATAAGATATGGGTCTATTTTTTCCTTGTTTATTAAGGTTATGCTAAAAAAAAACTATTTTCATAAATTTATAAAAACAATTTTGAAGTTTATTAAGACAATATTAAAAATTAAACGTACAGTAGAACCTCATTAATCCGGACTATTTGGGGCTCTAGGTTGTCCGAATTAATGAAAGTCCATATTAAACAAAATAATCAAAAATCGTAGATTATAAATTTAAAAAAATGTATTGGATATTTTATTATACAAGTTTCAAACTGAATATAAATACATTATGTATGTCTTA
>VUJU01000636.1:0-13684 GCA_009835225.1 Aphis craccivora | reverse complement strand
TTTATTTTAATCTACGACATAAACTAGAGTAATTTACGTATTATAAACAGCTGTCCGGATTAAGCGAAGTCCGGACTAATGAGGTTCTACTGTATTTTCTAATTACCTATTGAAAAATATTTATTTTGCAATACATATTTTTAAATATTGACTATACCTATTTTAAAATGTTTGGTGAAATGGTCAAGAGCAAAAATTGTTTGTTATAAAAATATAATTAATTTAAAAATAAATGTCTATATACAGATAAAAGTTGATATGATAATTTGAAACATTTTTTTTAAAAGCTCAGTAAATTAGAAAAAATAACAGTCTTGAAGTTATTAAGGGATTATAACAATTTAAATTAGAATTATAATGCCAGACAAGTACTAGTGTTTAATAGAAACTCACTTGATCACAGTCTAACGTCAGACTGACTGAATCATTGAGAGGCAATATCAAATGTTCGTCTCTTTTGCCCCCTGGAAATAGGGAAATAAACAAAATAATAAATATAATATTCATGCAGGATCGGAATTGCAATGTGGAAAAGCGCGGGAACTCACAGTATTTTATGGTGGCTATGTTGACGGGTGCTACACATGTCACCACTTTATTCATGACAATTCAAACGGAATGACGACCGAAGACGAAAAAGAATTTTTCTGGCGTCCGGCGTAGCTACGAAAATGTTAGAAAAGTTAGTAAATTATGTATCGAGAATACGCCACGTTGCTGTTCGTTTCGAACGTCGACGGAACGCTTGACGATAAAGCGACGATTGAGCAACAACTAACGGTCAAGCATGCCGGCCCGGTCGTACTTATACTACGAAATACCAGTTCGGTGACCGAGTTGTGGTGGCGAGGTGAGAACTCGGTGCATGGTGGTATAACCATTATAACCGTGTAAATTGAGGATTGCAGTTGTCACTCAATCGTTTTCAGTTCCACACTCCTGTTTTCGACTCTGCTTCACGAAAACATGGTAGGGGACGGTCGGGTTCAGTCGTGCGCCCATTTCGCATGCAGGAAATAGGAAAACACGGTGACCGGCGAACCAATGGCCGAGAGGGCTGGGCGGCTGGCCGGTATCGGCGATTCAGGCGATTGACCTTGAATCAGTCGCGACGAGGCACACACATCACACATGGTAACTACAACTGGCCCACGATTTATTATCATCGAGTAAATACTCTTTGTTTACGTCACCTTCACACTATGTTCGTGATGCGTGCGCGCCGCCCGGATGGCTGATAATAACATCAGCTGAAACTTTGAGTCTTGTTTTTTTTTTTTTTTTACTGTAGGAAGTTTTTTTCCTCTGTTATTGTTATTTTAACGATGAATCACTAACCGTACTTGTAATATATTATTTAATCTTTTTTCTATGATAATATATACATAATATATTGTATGCTATAGTTGTGTCTATGAAACGTACAAAACATTAAACAAATAAACAATTATCTCGATGGTAGTCGATACATAGTGCGTAATGTTGTATTATATACAAACGCACACGTACATACAATATTACACGTAAACCAGATACACACACTCACACGCGCGCGCGATTTATCGTTTTCCGCATTTAATAATATGTATTTTTATTGTTGTTGACGTATATAATATTGAACACGCACACACACGAGCGGGCGGGCGCGCGCGCGGTCGGTTAGCACTCTGTAAAGTTAATGGCGCACTTGACTTTAGTCGGTTCCAACGGCGTCAACAATGTTTTATGATTTGAACCGGGGCAATCGCTGCTCGTTGCGCGAGAGTAGAATTCAATAATATTTTGACTATAGATAATCGTTGCATAGTGCCGTGCACCGGTGTCCGACGATCGTCCACACGACTATCCGACGGACAAACAATAATAATACCGACAATTTAACATTTAGCAACGATAATAAAAGTGACGATTTTTTGAATTTTATTTTACGTATCTACTCCCACCGTTGTCGTCGTTTTAGTCGTCGCTGTTTTCATGGGTGCGTTCCACTGTAAATCGTGTCATAACGGCGAGAATGTGACGAACATGTTTGGTCAGCACGGCACGAACGGCAGCGAACGGAGACGGTTCATATTTGGGAGGCGTCGTAGCCGCAGTGGTTCGGTCAGACAGACCGATTCGCTTGTGCTTCAGACGTTGAGCATCATCAAGAACTTGGGACTTATCGAGAAGTAAGCATTTCCGGTATCAGATATGTTTGTGTTAAGCAATAATGATTGATGTGTTGCTTATATCTATAGATTTTCTCACAACAGTCTACCTGATTATACTATATCAATATATAAGTTTCTAATTATTATTTTAGATTCTGTCTGTAAATTTATAGTAAAATGCTGAAAGCCATTAATCAATTTTAACTTTTAGTAGGTACCTACTTCATAATATCTATTTGTTTTATTCTTAAGTACCTACCTACAACAATTTGAAGATCACTGTAAAATTAAAATAAATAAAAAATTAACATGTGTACCTGTCTGGGTATATAATAATTTAACCTTATGTCTTATAGACTAGTTACAAAAAAAGCTGGGATAATCACTGTATGACAACACTTATAATTGTATTCATATGAATATGTCTACATAATAATTTTATATTAGGTATGTTTTCAAAGTATTTTTTGTTAGGTACATCAATGAAAATATATAGGAAAAAGATTTTTACAAACACACTTAAACCTTGCTCAACAAAATAGAATTTAAGAACATTAAGAACTAGAAAGCCAGACTAATCTTAAAATATTTACATAAAAAGATGTTTATTGTTTAAAAAAACAAATGATTTCAACTATAAATTAAAAACCTAAATACATAATTAGATTTATGGTCTGCAAGCTATAGCTTAATTTTTAGAGTGCAGTAAATACCTACTTACTGCACAGTAACCTACCTTTCAATCAATTTTTTTATTTAAAGTTTAAATAATGTACAATAAAATTACCAATGAATTATCCTACAAAAATCTGATAAAATTGTGTAATATTACTTCATTTAAAGTATTAGGTATAGTAATACATTAATACCTATAAGATTCCAAAAAAGCTCATTTATCAAATGTATGTTTTAAGTGCCCTTTGATAACCATACAATTTCATAAAAAGTTTTTTTATATAGGTAGGGAACCATTTAATATTAACCTTATATTAAATTAATTTTTCTTGCAATATTATTTTCAATAAATGTATCCATTCCATTTAATAATAAAAAAATGTATAGCTTATTATTCTGTTATTATTACAGAATATAGATTGCATAATATAGAACAGGTTTGCTCAACCGCTGGGGTGAATCCAGCCCGAGACCATTGTATAAAAATTAGAAATTTATATAGATACCTATTAAATAAAAATAAAAATTATAGTTAAAAAAAAATATTATTTTAATAAGCTTTTAAGAACCACATTATATCATACAATTTTTATTTTTTTTTTATTAAAATTGAATATCAAAATATGTACATTTTATTGAAATGAACATAAAAAAAAAAAAAAATTTAGTATAAAAGATTCACAATATAAATATAAATTTTGAATGTGGCCCGCAAGTTGAAAAAGGTTAGGCACACCTGGTATAGAATGTATTCTAATCCACCTAAATAATTTTAATGAAATGTTAATTTCACTAGATTTTTCTACAAATACTGGCTCTCATTTTATTCACTTATTTTAAAAAGTTTAAAGCTTTGAACAAAGTTGGTTTTATTTATTTTAAAGTAAAGATTTTAGTTTCTACTACATACCCACTTACCTAATTGTTTTATAAATTATTCTAATCTTTCTATTAAAAATATGTTAGGTATATACATAAATTGATTAATTATTATCACCTATTTCATTTATGTAATTTATTACTATTTATACAATACATGTTTTAATTGTTTAAAGTAAGTTTTTAATAAAAATGTTAACTAACTTAAATATGTATATAATCATAGACATACTAAGTATTTAACTTATATTATGAGTTTTAATCAACATTTTACTAATGGAATGTAGGATATTAGCCTGGTTACTAGTTACAAAACGATGCGATTAGCCTGTTTTTTAATCACATTTCATGGCATTTAATGAGATTAAAACTAAATCTGTTTCAAATGTAAATCAAATATTTTATATACATTCAGTTATAGTTTTAAAATATTTTTTTTTAGTTTTTTTTCTTTTAATTCAACCATTAATTTATCAACTATCTGAAGTGTATTTTTAATTAGGTTTAAATATTTAATGTCTTAATAAATTTTAAAATAATAATTTAAATGCTTTAAAACAATTAAAAAGTTTCATAGATAGTATACTTATTAGAAAAATTTGGATTTAGTTAGCATCTAAAATCAGTTTATAACAAAACCTACTTCTTTGAATGTAATCAATTTTGTCATAAATAATCAAAAATTCTAAACTATTTACATCATAGCACAAATATCAACCCTACACCTGTTTTTTGCTGATTTAGTAATATTTTCAAAAACTTATCCTAAAAAAATGTTAGTTAATTAGTTGTTTTAACTGTGAGTTCACTCAAACACATAAAAAATTAAAATAACTTGGTTGGGTAAACTTTTTTTTTAATTTCTGATTAAATTATTTTAATTGTATTTACCTTATCTTTGCTGTTTTTAATGATCTTCCAAATAGACAACTAATGGTTTATTTTTTTACTTATCTGAAAGAAAAAAAATAACTAGGTACCATAAAAAGAAGAAGGCAAAAGGCATTTTTCTATTCTAATTTATTATTTGAGACTACTAATTTTTTATTTATCTTATAATTATCAAATTATTTTTAAAATAAAGTTAAAATAATGGTTCAAACTTGATTAAATTTATATCAAAAATATGCCTATTAGATAATTATTATTTAACCATATTTTATTTTATAGTGGTACTGAAGCTCCAGAAGCATTGCGAAAGTTACATTGGGTTGCCGATGATGGCGATGGTTGGATTCAAGTGGTATTGTCTATGATTCATGTCATTCCTCTTGATGATCCACTAAGTCCAGCTCTAATAACTGTTATTCTTGACGATTGCCCTCTACCTGACAAAGTAAAAAAAATATTAACACAATAATCTAATTTAGATAACATAATTTGTTAGTTTTATACTTTGTTTTAGGACACTGTAATGAAATTATCACAAATGTTAGATTTGTCAAATAATACTCCTAAACGTAAAACAGTTGACCAACATCGTAACATTTGTGTAATATTAGGTATACTTGCTGACAAGTTACCTGGACCTTTAAGTATTGCCTTACTAACTAAAGATACATTGACTTATCTTTTCAATAACATGGTGAGAAATACTAAAAAAACATCAATATTACATATTATATAATGTATACAAAAAAAATTGTTGAATATTTAGTGAAAATTATTTTCAGGATTTGCAAGTACATCCATCAATTATATTATTTTCATTAATTGCACTTGAAAAATTTGCACAAATAAGTAAGTGTTTCTATTTTTACTGTTTCTGTTATTTATTAATCTTCCATATTTATTTATAGGAGAAAACAGATTTACCATTGAAACTTTTATGAAGACTGGACCTTTGGCTATGTTGTCAATATTTGAAAGGTTGACAGGTTCTGATCAACCATTTTATGCTCAAGTTGGGTTTTGTGCTGAATGGCTACTAGATAACATATGTAAAATTCTGATATATTGCTTATATTTATTTTATTGAAATAATATTTTATGATGATTTTTAATTAGTTGTGGATGATCAAAGGACATTGTCATATTTAAATATTTCTATGGAAGGCGTGAATGCTATATTAAATCAAGAAGATGCTAGCGAGTATTTAAAACTGGGTCCTTCTGGTTTAGAAGTATAAGCAATTCTTTAAATAACTATATATATATATATATATATATCTAAACAACCTCTTAAATTATTTTTAAACTAAACTAGGCTAGATGTGATGCTTGTAGTTTTGAAAGTGTTCGCTGTACATTCCAAATCGACAAAGGCACTTGGTACTATGAAGTAACAATATTAACTTCTGGTGTTATGCAAATTGGATGGTCAACTAGAAACTCAAAATTTATTAATCATGTAAATATATTATATCTTTTGTCATATCTATTATCAAATTAATATTAATAAATCATTTTAGGAAGGTTATGGTATAGGTGATGATGAATATTCAGTAGCCTACGATGGTTGCAGACAACTAGTATGGCATGGTGCCCGATGCACGAGTTGTGTATCTGGAAGGCCATGGCGAGAAGGTGACACAGTTGGTTGCTTATTACAAGTGGAGAATCCATCTCCAACTGCAACATTCTACCTAAATGGTCAAATTGTAGCATTTAATGATAAAATATTTCAATATGCAAAGTATGAAAATAACTCTTCTTTACATTATATGTATTTTAAAATAAATGTTTAACATATTTAAATTATTGAACAAATATAGGTCAGAGTTTTATGCTGCTGCCAGTTTTATGACATTCCAGCAAAGTCGATTTAACTTTGGTAGCAAACCATTTAAATATCCACCCAAAGGTGTTAAGTTTAGTATCATGAATGATCATGGAACATTGGACGAAAAAGAAAAAACAATCTTACCAAAGTATTTAAATAAAAAAATAATCACAGAAATAAATGTTAATTACTTGCTTTTTTTTTTTTTTTTGTAGACAAATGAGGCTAGGATTATTAGGCTTGTTAGGCAAGCAGATAGCTGATGAAGATTCATGTACAATTTGTTTTGACCATAAAGCTGATGTTATGTTATACCCTTGTAAACATGAGTGAGTACTTTACGTTTACAACTTTATATTATGTTTAAGTTGTTTTTTTTTTGGAAATTTTAGTATTACCAAATTCGTATTCATTTTAATCTTATATTCTTAGACTGTAAGTTGAAAGTTTGTTATTCTTACTAGTTCTACAAAATCAGAGAACCTATCTAATGTTGGGATGCATTATTGGTTTGTCTGATATTTTTATGTCCGTATTAGGTTAGATGTTGTACTGACAATTTGCTTTTGTTATTATTTAATTTATTTTATTATTTAGGACAGAAAAATATAGATCATGAAATATTTAAAAATTATTTACTAAGAGTAATTAGTCTTAAGTAATAATTTATTGACAGTTAAATTTGTATTTTATTTAACACATTTAAAACTGAGCTTAACTGACATTTTAATATACACTATGTTAAATGTTTATTAGTGTCACTGAGTGATATCTTATTTACTTATTTTTAAATATATTAAATTAAAAAAAAAAAAAAAAATCAATAAAATATATTATATAAAAACAAATTGGTCTGCTTACTTTCAAGAAAAATTCTAAAATTTATTAAGAAGAATAAAGAATAAAAAATCAGTATTTTAAAGATAGCCTTTATTCTATTTTCAAAATAAAAATTTCCAATCAACTTAATCTTAGAATGTTCTTTGACAAGTATAATTTTTATTTTGAAAAATAGAACATTATTTATTTGCTATTGTATATCTAAAACAACATTTTACTGTAAAAGTGCAGACAGCTATTATCTCTTTATTTATTTTGAATGATTTCTTTTTTTTACAGAGGTTATTGTGGAAACTGTGCACAGCAACTTACACTTTGTCCAGTTTGTCGTCAATTAATCGACAGGTTTCAGGGAAGCATTCCTACATCGGCCACAGCAATAGCCCTAGTCAGTTAATCTTGATGTGATCTCTTCCATTTTTTTTTTTACAAATTATTATATATGGTTATGTATATTTACACAAGGTTACATTCATTGTTTTTCTTTTTTCTCATTTTACTAACACAGAAACATGGAAAACAATAAGGATATCCTTGTGTTCATTATATACAACATTCTTTTATATTAAGTCTATAAATGTGTACATTAAACAAATAATAATGTCTTATAAAATTACATTCTTTCAAAAATTATTGAATTAATATTTTTCCTTATTTTAATAATTTTTCAATTTTTAGTTTAGTTGTTAATATAAAACTAAGTATAATAAAAGGAAAAAAACCATTCAGTAGGAACATGGATTGGTCAAATAATAAAAACATTAAAATATTATATTGCAAAAATAAAATATGTAATTCATCTCAATATATATAAATACATATAATAATTGAGATACTACATATATATCTCAATTAATACAATAATAATAATATAACAATAAAAATAATAAAAGTTTTTTTTTTTTTTTTATAAATAATAATCATATTAAGTTTTTATTTCTTATATTATTTATAATGTTGGCACAGCCATTTTTGAATAAAATTTATTGTGAATAACTGTTGCTATAAAATTAAAAGTATATAAAAGTGATCGCACTTGTAAATAAATATAAATTAGTTAGCACTAATACCAAAGCCACGGTTGCTGTCAGCAAAGTAACGGACATCCCTGTCTTCATCTCTTCTTAACCTGGTAAGGGTTTCAGTGAGTACATTATGCTGAGGATTTTGTAAATCCATAAACACCGCTGTAATAAATATAAATATAAGAATAAAATTAATTTTAACTTTATTATTTTTGATTTCACTTACAGTTATTTACAACATGAGTATAGAGAGTCTTGGCAACCATTAATCTAACATTTGGTACACGGTCAGAACCCAAGTTAAGCAAACAAGGCATTAATTCATTATTGAAATCTGCTGTAGATAGACACCGCTCACCGTAGTTCAATATGTATGAGCATATTTGGGCAAACATTTGTCGTCTACTCCATAAGTCTGCTTGTCCAAAACGTGTAACTAGTTCATTTAACATCAATCGTTTTAAACTAAGATTTTTATTAAGTACCACCAATAATTCAGGAACCTAGTAACACAAACACAGTTAATTCTGTCTTCAGAATTGAGTATAAAAGTTATTACCAGTGATAAAGCTGACTGACGAACAGATGATATTCTGTCCATGAGTAAAGATAAGCACACCTCATGTATATGGTGGTACATATCAAGTGGTGTAAATAAATGTAAAGACTCTGCTAATTGTTCGCAAAAATTTTGTCGAAAACGCCAATTCCATTCGTAATCAGTTTTTAAAAATCGGCACATCATAGGTGCCAAATCACTCCGTACAGTCACTGACAACATCTAATATAACCAAAAAATATATTAATAATTTTCATGTATTTATTAGAATTTATTGGTAAATAGTCATCTTTTACTAATGTTAAATTAAGTTAAACTATCTACATAACAGGAATAGTGAATATATGAAATACAATATGTTGGCTAAATTATCATGTAAAATCATTTTATTGTAATAATAGATTTTGAATTTAATGAAAATAAAATAATTAAGAGAAAACAGTTCATTGTTATTATTAAAAAAATAAAGTTATAAATTATAAAATATTGAAACTTGCTAGTTCCTAAAATATAATTATTCCAAATTAACCTAATATCCACGTCAACATAAGTATAAGAAAGTTTAATTTAAAATCAAAACAAAAGAATAGGTTAACCCTCCTAATGGATGAACCTAACACTGCTCGAATTTTATTAAAAAATCTAAAACCTATATAATACATTACCTACTGATATTAATATATTATATATTAAACTATTTAATTAATTTTAAACCAATTTCCTATCTCTAAAAACATTACTAACAGTATGTTAGTCACGAATGTTATAACCAAAGACCGAATTTATATTCTCATAAAATACCTTAAATATGATGCTAATATTCTCATTATATTCTCTTAAAAATAATCAATGAATATCAATTTATGCTTTAATATGCATGTTTACAATTTTTTTTTTTTTTTTTTATAACATTCAAAATAACAATTTACTATACATATAAGTATCTGGTATATAATAAATGTATAAACAATATTTCTTTGTTGTATGCAATGGCAAATATTTACTTTCTGAAGAATAAAAAAGAAACTTGAAATATTATTTTAATTTTATTATAGAATTAACAAATAATATTTTTTTGGTCACAATGATAAAAAAAAATTGTAAAATATGTTCAAAAGCAATTTTTCCAGTAATATTAAAATTAATAATAAACAAATATTTTTTCTCACAATTTACTAAATATTCTAAAATATGCTTAATGAAATTAATATTTTCTAACCTATAAAATATTCTCAAATATGCAAAAAAAACTTTTTTCTACGAACTCAGAATTTATCGAATCATCCACATTTTTTTACTCTCATATGACTGCATAGACCCAGTAATGATATGTAAAAACATATAAATCTGGTCTTTAGTTGTAACTATTAACTATTAAGTAATTTTTCTTCCTATAATATGAGATAATTTTGACATGATTTGCTCAAATTTTATAACATAAAATTTTATATGTTTGATGTATATTTTAATTTAATATTCATAGATATAATTTAGGTTTGAGTTCATCACTGAAGTATCAGATGAAACACGGACCATATGTTTTTCATCATATTAAAAATAAAATTTCTTAAGAATTGTGACCAAGTAAAAAATTATGACCTTTAGGTTTATGATATATTTAACTCAGACATTTTTTGGAAAGTATTCATCACTGAGTTATCAAATGAAACACGGACCATACATTTTTCATCATATTTAAAAGATATTTTTTTTTCAAAAAAAATTTCAATTGAACTTAATATTATACACTATATACTACAGTGGTAACATTAATTTTAAGTATATCAGATATAATTTAGGTTTGAGTTCATCACTGAAGTATCAGATGAAACACGGACCATACGTTTTTCATCATATTAAAAATAAGATTACTTAAGAATTGTGATCAAGTAAAAAAATGACTTTTGGGTTTATGATATATTTAACTCAGAAATTTTTTGGAAAGTATTCATCACTGAGTTATCAGATGAAACACGGACCATACATTTTTCATCATATTTAAAAGATATTTTTTTTTCAAAAAAAATTTCAATGAACAAAATATGAATATTATATATTATCAAAGAACAAATAAGAACAACACTGCCGTGTGGTAACATAGTGGAAGACTGGCCGGGAAGTTATGATCGAATTACTGGAGGCTCTGCCTTGAAATTGGGACCGGCTTTGTTTTACAATAAACGACATATTTAGTAATATTTTATAGTACAACTAATAGGCTATACACACTATAGCTGTGCCAGCTGCACCCAAGATCACCCATTCATTTAACACACAAAGATAGAGTGTCGTACCCTGGCGGCACTTGGAGGCATCCAAGGTCACCCATTTATTTAACATAGAAAGATAGGGAATGTCGTACCCTTGATATTAAATACTATAGTGGTAACATTAATTTGAAGTATATCAGATATAATTTAGGTTAGAGTTCATCACTAAGGTATCAGATGAAACACGGACCATACATTTTTCATCATATTTACAAGATATTTTTTTTTTGTATAAAAAATTGCGATAAACTTAATATATATTATAAACTACAGTGGAAACATTAATTTTAAGTATATCAGATATAATTTAGGTTAGAGTTCATCACTAAGGTATCAGATGAAACACGGACCATACATTTTTCATCATATTTAAAAGATATTTTTTTTTCATAAAAAATTTCAATTGAACTTAATATTATATACTATATACTACAGTGGTAACATTAATTTTAAGTATATCAGATATAATTTAGGTTTGAGTTCATCACTGAGGTATCAGATGAAACACGGACCATACATTTTTCATCATATTTAAAAGATATTTTTTTTTCATAAAAAATTTCAATTGAACTTAATATTATACACTATATACTACAGTGGTAACATTAATTTTAAGTATATCAGATATAATTTAGGTTTGAGTTCATCACTGAGGTATCAGATGAAACACGGACCATATGTTTTTCATCATATTAAAAATAAGATTACTTAAGAATTGTGATCAAGTAAAAAAATGACTTTTGGGTTTATGATATATTAAACTCAGAAAAGTTTTGAAAAGTATTCATCATATTATTAATAATGCAATAGGAAAATTGTGAACAAATAATGGTAAGGTTTCCTTACAGCATCTAGACTCCACACTGTTTCATTGTATTGATGCTATAAAGAAAACATATCTTAAAAAAAACAAATATTCTGCTTAACTTGAAAATTGATATAGAAAATATTATTTATTAAGGTAGCGGTTCTCAAACTTTTTTTTATATATTAGAAATTTATACATTGGCATATGGTACTCATTATAAACTTTAAAACAAAATTAATTTCAGATGTAATATTTAAATTTATTTTTTTCTGACAATAACGCTAGGTTTGATTTATTATGTGCCTAAGCTTTAAATATCTACAACCAAGAGTTGTATGTTCTTACTTGTTATACAAAAGAACTTGCTAAATGATATACAAATGTATTTTATAACTAAAGTAATAAAAATATAGTCTAGTAGTTCATATTTTGGGCGTTTTGACATAATAGATGTTTATAGTTTATCATAGAAAATTGCTTTAATACCAGATATACTTATAAATATTTATTTACCTTGAGAAAAGCAGCAAAATTGTCTATAGCACCAGACCGTACTTCATCCAAATCCAATACAAGAGACTCAAATATTGGTAAGAGATCTCTGGATGTAGCTTCTTCACCGATGTAAATAGCCAATTTATGGATGTAAGATGCAGCCTTTCTTCTAACTTTCCACTAAAAATTTAAATAAGAAGTAATATTATAATTTAAAACAATCACTTAATAGGTTATCGAGCAACATACAGATCTGTGTGAAGCTAGAACATAATAAGTATGTCTGAGCAATGGCCAGTGAGTAGGACCTATAGTAACAAGCACTGCAGGTAACATACATGCACATTGAGATGCAAGATCACTGTCATCAAATGCACCAGCCATGTCAGCATAATGATCAAGCAGTATTGTAGGTACAATTAGATCGTGGCCATTGAGTTCAGTAGCTGAAGGTTTAGAATCTCCATTACCTTCTTCTAAAATTGGTTTTACTTCAAACTCAGATTTTTTCATATCAGTACAATTCAAATTAGCTAAAATATATATTATTTTTAACAAAAAAAAAAAAAAAAAAAAATACTATTTTACAGTCCATCAATTTAATGTAACTTACAATTGTTATTCATTGGCACATACCATAACTTATTTGGTATCATGGTTTGAAGTCGTTCAACTTCAGATTCCCTATCATCACAATCATTCTGCAATTAAAAATAAGTTCAGCAAAACTATTGAATAACCAAAAATTATAAGTATTTACTTCAAAACTAAAAGATGATTTTGTATCACAGATGGGTTCTCTCCAATATGCAAAAGTGCTATATAATTCTTCAGATTCAGTCTTAACATTATAATCAGCAACCCAAAATCTGAAGATAAAATAACATATATCATGTATTAATAAAAATAAAATTATGAACAATGTTGTTTCAATTCATTTATTATAGATGCAAATTAAAATTTAATTACGGTTTATATAAGTTATAAGTACTATTTATTTAGCAATTAATATAAATGTGTTAGAAAACTGCATTACTTAATCAATCAATTATAATACTAAGACAAGAAAATTGGCTAAAACACATAATTTAATACTCAATTATAATAAATACTAAATAGTATTAATATTCTTAAATCAAAATTTAAATTTAATTATATCAATATGGTTTCAATTTACAATCCATAGAGGAAAAGTAATTGTGAATAATACTGATTTAATATTTAGTATAAGCATATTAGAAAACTTGCACTACCTATT
>VUJU01000635.1:0-91475 GCA_009835225.1 Aphis craccivora | reverse complement strand
ATTTCCAATATTATCATAATTAATATAATATATTATATCGTATTTTTTCTTTTCATGACAAGTTGAAGAAAGTTTTATTATGACAGTTCAAAATATTCATTCGTACAGGTTCAATTTTTTTTCATTTGTTTAATAAAAATTATTGAGTGTTAATATTTAAAAAAAAATGCTACAACACAGATAACTATAATCAAGTTTTTTGTCTATGTAATGCCAACATTTTGATAAATTGTGTAAATAATGTACAATCTGATTTTCCTTCATAATCTCGTCATATTCAAAGTCAACAACTACCGTTGTTGGTGCTGCGATATGAGACCACTATGCTCTATGAATGAATACTAAAATATACTTGAAAAATTAAAAATTTTTATACATTTCAACATTTTACTAAAGTTGTCTATATTAATATTATTAAACTCCTTAAATTGAGGATAATATGTAACACGAACACGTAATGCACAGTAACGGCATCTACCGTCAAATTTTTCAGATTTTCATCGGGCACGTCAACAGCCTTCGCTGGCCCAAACTTTATTTCGTCGCTAGATAGTGCTGCCGTTTACTCTTTCTTTAATTTTAGATTACTAAATTGACAAACGTGCTTTTTCCGGCAGTGACCGAGCAACCCACTACTAAGCCTTCTAAAATGCTACGCAATCTTGCGATCAACAACATTTTTATCAAAAAATGAAACGTGATTAACGGTGGTTTTAAAATTATATTATGTTACGAAAGAAATTATAGTTTTTTTGTTTACTAAATTTTAACGATTATTCAAATCTAAATTAGTTTAGTAAACGTAAAATATGGCTAAAAATAAAATATTGTTAGGCAGTAAAAAATTCAAAATTTTGAATAAATAAATATTTTATAAATTCACTTCAAAACAAGGAAAAAAGTATTGAAATTTTTTATGCATTTCTAAATGATATTTTTTTGATAACAAAATTATGTATTCAAGTTAATGACGAAGAAAACATTTAAATAAGTATAAAAAAATATGTTTATATGTGTAAACAAAATTTAGATAGTTTTATAACCTAATTTGTTAGTTAATTTTGTGGGTATTTTACCTTAAGTGATCAAGAATTAATTCTCAGAAAATGTATTCTATATATATTCTTGATAATTAGAAATAATTTGATGAAAATTAATCATTTGGAATGCTCCTCATTTTATACACTATAAAGATTTATTTAATCAAGTATATAATGTACGAGCTGTTCTATTGAAAGAGCGTTTTCAAAACACGAATAAATTAAAAACAAATACAGAACAACTAATGCACAAGAAAATAAACTAGACTCAACAATTATATTTTACAGTCAATCAAATTAGATGATATAATATAAAAATTTGCTTCAGAAGCCTACACAGAATTTGTTTATGGGAGGGGGGATTACCAATTATGTATATGTATAAAATGTTATTAATGTATTATTCCATAAAAGAAGTCATTATACATGTTTATTTTATGGGGTGTAGGGTAAACCTTAACCCACCTCACCATTGATATCGCCAATTATTTGCTTCATCAAAAGCTAGACAAATTTTTTAAGTTAAATACTTATGAGTTTACTTAATGAGTTTTAAAAGTCTTTTTATGTTATATATATATATATATGTATATAAAGAAATGGTAGAAAACTTTCTTATTGAGATATACAAATTAGAAAAAACATTTCATTAGTTATCAAATTATTCATTACATAAAATATCATAAAGATAGATATATTTAAATTAATGTACAATAATTTTAACTACCTACTTAATACAATACTCGACCCAGAGAAAATTATATAATAAATTTTACATTTTGAGCAACAACATTTATTTTAAAAAGCCAAATAATGCAATTGACAGTCTGTTTAAATAAAAAATTCATATTATTTATTAAGACACTATACTTTTTTTTTTTTATTCTTAATTTCTTTATTATATCTTTTCAAGATCTTGCATTTAACCAAATTGATTTCTGGCTCCAATACGTTCTTCCATTGGATTATGTTTCCATTTAATTAGATAATTGATTGAACCAAGTGTTATTTTATGGAAAATTATTTTTTCCACTTTGTACTATCTAGGTTCTTCCTTTTTATTTGAGAAATAAATGATAATATTGTTTGATAATTTAATTTAAAAATGATCAATATTTAGGTTTTATTATAATTTAGGTAGATATTCCGGTTAAATTTACGTTTTTGGTTTACTAAACTGAGTAAATTAGAATGATACTAATAAGATCAAGAATTAGTTTTGTTAGACAGTTGTTTGCCTGCTGTTAAACTCTCATGGTATTGAATGTAATATAATAGTGATAAATGTAAAAAAGTGTATAAAATATTGTTAGTTACAGATATGACATTTAAATATTTTAGGATGGAATACTTCTAATACAAATATTGATAGGTATGGAATCTTTAATTTATCAAAATATGCAATTATTTTGGGTAGGTAACAATATTTATTTAAAAACTTCAAATAATACAATTGGAAGTAACTAAATAAAAAAAAACACAATCACAATTAAGATGCTTTTTTCTTCTGTTTTTTCTTCTTGAGTTCTTTTCTATATATTTTTAACACCTTCTTGCATTTTTTCAAGTTCTTCTTCGGTTCCCATGTACATTCTAACATTGAAAAATTTTTCCATTTAATGAAGTATACAATTGAATTTCCTATTGATTGGTGGAAAATAATTTTCTCTACTTCATACTCTTCGGGTTTATTTTGTTTATCTGAGAAATAAATGATAATATTAATTGATAATTTAGTTTATAAAATGTTCAATACTTAAACTCATAATTAGAAATTTTGGTTAAATTTACGTTTTGGGTTTACTAAACTGAATATATTAGAATGATACTAATAAGATCCATAATTACATTTATTAAATTGTTGTTTATTTGCCATAAAACTGTCACGGTATTGATTTGTATTATAATAGTGATAAATATAGCATTTAAAAAAAACATGAAATAAATATTTCTAATAGAAATATTAGTTGTTATAAGTTACCTATGTAGTATGTATACTAGCTTAAATATTAAAGTTGTATTTATGCTATTGACTACCTACATACAACTGTGAAGTGTGAGGCAAGATTAAAAATGGGATTTAATGTAGGCATATGTCCATGATCAGTTAAAAGTTGACTGTTATACGACAATCTGTCTGGCTATGTAACCAGACAACCAGGTGTGAAATCTTTAATTCTCAAATGCAAGCATTTCGAGCAATAAATATTATAAGGTTAACACCTAGTACAGTAGCAGTTTTGATCTTGAATAAGAATTCATCACCACGGTACAAAAAAAAAAAAGTTTTTTAAAACAATTTTTAAATTAATTTATTCACCAACAAAAATTAAATAACCAAGTACGCACTCGAAGGAAAGCGATCAAACCCCCTCAAAACCTGCCATTTTTCGCATTTTATCATTTTAATATACGGAATAAGTACTTTACTAACTTTTCGGCATGTCGAAGTCCTTTTTAAACGGTATCAACATCAAGGTTTTCTCCTGCGGTTTGAAAATCCGGTAATTGAAATGTCCGTTGGCACTCGGCAGTAAATATCGACTATATCACACTCCTCACTCACGAGTTCTAGACTTCCAATAAATCTCCAAGTCTCCAATGCTCTTGTAAACAAAAACTCAGCGACAACCACGTTTTAGATATATAAAATAAATACAGTTTGTCCACTTCCACACTGTGTCAAATTTAGTTGGTAAAAATATCGTTTCAGAATTGACGTGCAACAATATTAATAACTTATTATTATCACAGAATAAATGAAAGAATAAATTTCATTTATTCTGTCTTATTATATTAAATTATTAACCTCGCCGATTTGAGAATAATAATTAACGAAAAATTTAAGGAATCATTGATAACTTTAATAACTGAACGGACATGGTGTTGCCAAATTTTGAAATTGTAAAAAAGTAGAGCCTGCTGCTAGTAGATTCCCTGGTGATATGGTCATTTTTTCTTCTGATGACTGATAAGAGAAATTTGGAATGAACCTCATAAATAATGAAAACAGCGGGAGAATTCAAAATAAAAAACCCAACTCCTGAAAACCCAAACAGTTATGTTACAAATTTTGTCTTTGTTCATTTTGGTAACCATATCAAATATGGTATTAATATAAACGTATATTATTATAGTTAGGTTTCATTTCTATACTTTTGTATTGATTTAATATGAATTCATTTTTAATTATTACATATAGGGAAATGCTGGGTTAGACAACGATTTCCTCTAACCTTCTCCATGGTTAGCCATAACCTTGAACTAAGATATATCTTAATCCGTGGCCATAACACTCGGACTTGATGTAAATCGTGGGTGTGCTCGTGACAAATAAGATAAATAAATCATATTTGTCATGGGTATGCTACATTGCTACAACTATGTAGTAGTATAATACGCTACACTGCAGTGTCCATGATTGAAACACCATAGAATATTTCATCCGGTATTAAGGGAAAAAAGCCCCACACCAACTAAATACATTACACTTTTTTTTTAAATTTTACAACGTACCTTTGTTTCAATATAATTATTTAACACTTTTGACATAGGTATCTATAACCATATATAATATACATTAAATTATAATATACAATTGACAATTATTATTTTAAACTATGTTGGTACAAATGAGAATTATCGACAATGTGAAATGCAAAATTCAGCTATACTTGTAAATTTTATAGTAAGTATGGTTTGGTGTAACTCGATAATGAATAACCGTGAATACTTGACATTTTCACTAAATGTTAATATTAGCATTTACTGTTTATGGAATATTTTTCAAGGTATTATATACATTTGAAAATGTTGTATAGTTTTTTTTTTATAAATGTCAATACAATTTTTTTTGTTCAGTTGATAACCAAGATTTATTCAATAGTTTCTTTATTAATGGAATTTAAAAAAAAACTTGAGCCATCGCGGGATGCCTGGCAGATGTGAAACATCAACAATTTTCTTTTTGTAATAATGTTGAAAATAGATGGTAAATATGATGAAAATGAAATAACTTCTAAATTAATGTCATAAGAATATTTTATTTCAATACCTTCAAATAGACAAAATATTATACTCAGATCAATGCTCTATTTAACGCGTCGCCACGAAAAAGTCGGTCTCACTATCGTACTGCGCCATTAGATGTTTTACATCAAAAAAATTGTTTCTTCTTTCTTTAGACCTCACATTCTTTTCCCAACTTCTTAATGGTACTTTTATACTTTTTCCCTATTCATTAGTTTTTGTTTCCTTCGTGTTCCATCCTATAAAAAATTTATTTTTCTATTAAGTTCTTACATCCTTCATACCCATCAATTACACCATAAAATGTAACACTAGCTTAACCAAAGTTGGTCTTATGACAGTTTCACCTATCTATTGCTTAATTATAAAAAGTTGTTAATAAACGTAATTTATGATTATTGAGTTGTCTAATTATTAAATAAATAATGGTATGATAAGTATTTAATACATTTTGTTGATATATAAAAAGCTAAGTAAAACCATTGATTTACTAAATTTTAACTCATAGACTGAACAAATTTAAAATAAGTTATATTTTAATACCAATAATTTTGTTAATATAAATGTTATTAATTTTTTTTACCATTATACTATTATATGAATAGAAGAGCATTTTATTATTCTTTCAAATCAGATCTTGTGTTTATATAAATGTGTATTTATTTTTGTGTACATGACTCCTCAATGAAAAATTCTATTTATTCCACTGTAGGTGCTCTTAATTTTTTTTTTTTATCATTTTTATAAAATATTGGGAATTAAATAATAATATTACTATTTAGATATTATGAATCTAATCATTAAAAAATACAGTAAAGTTTTGACATTTGTATAATGAAGAACTTAAAATAAAATAAGAAATATTATGTTAATCATTACATAATATACAACCATACATCCATTCAGAAAATCACAAATATTAATATACAATATTTTAATCATCTTGGAATTAATGTTAACTTAAATAAGCTTCATCCATTTTCTTAAATTTGTCTATTAAATCTTCTGGAACGTCCAAGTCATGGAAATTATCAGTTCCAATTTCATCTTCAGTCCTAGAAAAAAAAAATTAGTAATTCAATGTTAACTTAACGCAAGGTTCTTCAAAAGTTAGTCTTTCAGAAAATAAAAAATATCAAAAATACATAGTCATAATTTAAAGTATTTAGAGTTTAAATTTTGTGAAGAAACATGACAATTTAAAAATATATTTGTAGGTATTGAACAAATTTTGTTATTTTGCTGTAATTCCAAAAATAATATTTGTAAACTTAAAATTTTTTTGTTAATAACTACATTATTAGGTACTTACTATTACTATACACATTAAGATTTTCCAAAATATTTAGATTATAGTTAAGCTATTGCTTAATTAAATCACAAATCTAAACATACCATTTTACGTTAAATTGGGAAAATTATAAAATTGTTAGGTACATTACTAAAGTAGCATTATAAATATTATATTATAAAATAATTAAAATAGAGGGTTTCTGTTCAAAATAATTTTTTGCATTAAATACCATTTTATCAATGAACTCAAACTTAACACATCCATTACAATAACCTAATTCTATACTTTATAATTATTTAAGTACAATATTTTGTTCCATTGTATGTTAATATTTATTCCCTACTTGATGAATACTTAAAATTGTTCGAAACAAAATTATATTTGAAATTAATAATAAAAAAAAATAAAATGTAAGATTGATACACTGTTATGTATTTGTTTTGATTTTTGTTTATTTGATAGTCATTATTACATGAGTTTAATTATAATTTAAATTTATTCTAAGTGTAATACTAATAAGAGATGGCATGTGACAATGCTTAAATTTTAAAGTTGTCACAAATTAGGTTTAAGAGAATAAGCGATAAAAAAAATACTAACTTGATTAAAATGTCCACTAGATTTTCACATACTAATTTCAATTCTATATTAGGTTCCCATTTGTGTAATTCTCTTAAAATGAGATAAGTTCCTTGATCTCTGATTATTTCTCGGCAGTTTCTTTTAGCGCTCAACTTTAAACATAATTATGTCAATAATCAGTTAAATATTTAAATTTTTTGTTATTTCATATTTGTTTAATATAATTAACCTGAGTTAAAGCTTGCAAGAGTGCCAAGCGTAAATCTGAATCTGGTTCACGTTCTTTATCATCAGGTAGATATTGTAAATCCAATGGTAGTTTTTCATTATCCTCTTCATCAAATTGCTCAGGGCCAGCTAGTGGTAAAAGAAGACGAGGTAACAAATCTAGATCTTCACTTAATAACCATTCATGCTTTTCTAAACAAATGAAATTATCTTTAAATTAATAATATTTAATAAGATAATATAATATACATTTAATTAATATGTAGTTACCTAATTCAAAGCAACAGTTTTTTAAAGTCATGATGACACCAGCTCTTCGAAGCGAATTATTTAAGTTTAAAAATGGAAGTAATTTTTGCAAATTATCACTATTCATTAACCACCTACAGACAGATTAATAAAAAAAAAAAATATAATTTTAATATATTAATTTAACATCAGCTACCAACTTACATTCTTACTTCATGTAACTGACATAAATTGGATAGTAAATATGAAATATAACTATAATTCGATTCATGTTCTACATCTCGGGTGATGAATAACTTCATAAATGATTCTAATATTGTGATTTTATTTCCAAATGCTTCATATACTTGAATAGCATGATTTTTGTCACGAGTCAAATTACATAATAACATAAGTACTGCATTTGCAATCTCTGGTGTTCTTTGATCAATGTATCGTATTATTTTTGATATGATTCCCTAATAATACATTAAAATTAAAATTTATAAACAAAGTTCCATTTTAAACCAAAATATACCGAGTCATTTGAACTGATGTTACTATTTAAAAAGGACATTATTTTATTCAGACCATTTTCTTTCGACGAAATATTGACCAAACACAAACAGGCCGTTTTAGCATTGGTTGTATCGGTTTCCAAAACTTTGAATAGACCTTTCAGTAATTCATCAATATTATCAACAATCATTTTATTTTCTTTGTGTTTATCAGCCGTCAGCACTAGAAGAGAATTTCATTAACACCACAGACTAAGATACAATTTTATTTAAATTTCTTTAAAATTTTATTTTCTTAGATTCTATATTACTCTGTGATTAACATTTTTAGGTTAAAATGGTTTTCATTAAAAAGCTAAACGAAACCACACATACCCAGCAAATGTTGCAGTACATCATTTTTTAATTTCGGATCGCCACCATCTATCATCAACGAATGGATCATAACAAGCGCTAAATGATGAGGTATCTCCGAATCCATGATCGATGATGTTTTTAAATAATATATTATAACTTATAAGTATCGCCTGTCTGTGACAAATTAAACTATTCAAAACACAAGTTAAACACGGTCACTGGTCACAGACCGAAATCAACAATTTTTGGTCATAGGAATAATAAATGTCTAGGTAAAATTAACCAACGAAAGAATAAGCACAATTAGTGCATAGCACACGAGAATTTACTATTCTGTAAGCAGCACGAACAGAAACCTGTAGCCTGTAAAAGACACGTCCGACTTCGCAGTTAGCTGTTACTTGCCTGTTACTTGTTTAACACGTTTTTTTAGCTGCAGTTTAACTTCGTGATAACACACACACGTGCTCGATATCAGCACTTACGAATTATTCCATGAGACATCGTGGGCGCGATTCGTTTTCATAGATAATATATTTTTTTATTCTTATCGGACGCACGGGAGATAACCACTATCGATCGATAGATAGGTCTTGGCGTTCAACAGTAATCATTAATAACTAGTAAAGTAGTAACATCTAACTACACTTCATAATTGAAAGTTCAAACCAGCCGAAGCTATTATTCGATATTCAACTCTAGTCTTTTATTCTCATCTCACCAGTCAACTGCACTGTATTATACCTTAAGATGGAAAATATGTTTAGTACGTCCGGAGAAAAAGAGACTGATGAAGTGAGTTTAAACATTTTATGTATACATACCTATCGCATTCATATCCGTCCATCGTTTTTTGTTTATAATTGTTGTCGACTGTTGTATCATTGAATTTCTGGATCGAGTTGCGTATTATATTAAATATCATTTTTCGTATATATTAATATATTATAATTTTTTCATTTTTAACGCCTGTCGGTGATACGTTATAAATGCATTCAGTATGAGTGTTTGAAATGTTTGAATCGTCTTTGTAATTTGTCCACAGAGATTTTAGTTAAATTGTTATTTGAACGATCGTTGTGACTAGTGACTTGTATCTGGTCATAAGAGTCCCGGAAAGTCGTTACAGATCGTTTTTCTTCGTACAAAATCTCGAAAACCAGAAAAAATTTTAAAATAAATATGCATTTCTCTTTGTATTTATTTACACTCTTTATTGATAAAAATGTAACTCGTAGGTACCAATTATGGACAATACGTAAATATGATTATAGGTATTAATAACATGGCTATTTATCTAAATTATTTAATTATCACTCAGTGCACAATATTTTTTGAAGTTTTAATATTTTAACTGTCTATATTAAAAAATAATTTTATAGGTATTTAAAATAAATATTTTAATCATTTTCGTTTTTCCTAAATATTGATACCAATTTATTAAGTTGTATAATATTTATTTCTTAATTGGTATTTATAAATTATAAAATAAACATTATTCTAAGTACCTTTTACACGGGTTTTGTATGCATAAATAAATAATTTATTTCTTACGTAGAAATTTAAAAAAATTCACATATCTAACCAGTAGGTATGTATTTATTTGTATAATATTATAATCAATTAATTGTGAGAGGATTTTTATAGTAAGTATGTTAGGTACAATACTTTGAGATGTTTACCTTGAAAAAATTGTTTAAGAACCTATGTAAGAAAACTGATATTTACAGATTGTTCAATTACAAATTAAGAATAAAAATAAAAAAGTATATGAGCTATCTGGCATTGAAAACAGTTGTATAATAACGTAAAAATCTTCGTCGACAACATTGAATACCTATATATATACCTTACATCATCTAGCAATATAGAAATATTGGTATATTGTTGATGTAAAATTAAATACTGCATTATGTATTATACTGGTTAAAAAAATTATTGGTTTCAATGTATGTAATCGATTCAAAATCAAAAGAGTAACGATTGGTTTAATCAGCTCGTCCCGTTAAAATTTACTAAAGTGATATTTAAAAGAAAAATATTAATAATATTAAAATAGGTATATATTTTATATTCCTATATCAGATAACTCTCCGCTTTATTGATTAATAGCTGTATAATACATATTTAGAGGCGGTGGAGGACGATACTATAGATTTGATTTTGCTCTACTATATTAATATTTGCAATATTACGTATTTATTACTATTGCGGGCACCGAACTGGACGAATATCAGTTATAGTATCATAGCATTTGTTGAATTGACAAATATAACTACTAATAAAAGAAAAATCGACTTTCGTGAAATACGAGGTATAATATTGGCCATTGGGTATAATATAGTGTTAGTGGACAAGGGGTGATGTAAAACAATAGGTAACAACTCGATAGACCTAAATATATAATATTTTATATTCTTCTTTTTGTATACATTTTAGAACTCAGTGGGATTTAAGCAGCCGCTGTGGCCGTTTTTATAATTATGATTGTTTTTGATAATATAGTACCTATGTATTTTGTAGGTTTATTCTTAACTACTTACAATGTTCAAACTTTAGTTTTTGTTTTGATATAATTCAAAAATTAAGTTGTGAAAATTATATTCGATGTTTTTAAATAAATATGTAATTTTAATACGGCCAACTAGGGTCAAATTTTCAGAGGCTTAAAGCTTGTATAGCAATTATTACTTATAAATAAAAAATAATATTGACGGGTATGTTATAATATGTCTATAAAGCTTTGCTAAATCCTAATGCTCATTTTCCCCTTTTAAATTGCAATTATTCTTGAAGATATTATCAAAATATATGTCCTAGATGAACCTTAGTATTGTTTTCCTCCTAAAAGATTTTTAGCATGTAATAATATTTTAATGACATACTTGCAAGTTGCAATCCTAAAATCAATTTGAATCATTTGAAAAACATTAGTATATTTTAACATAAATACGTTTTTGGGCTAGATCATATTTATGTTTAATAGATTTTCCTTACAGAAGAAAAATACTAAGTAGATTGCTACCGCTACGTTATGCAAAACAAGAAATGTATTGATTTTACTCGATGATGTGTGCTTTATTTTCTATTTGTCATCACTTTTAAAGTGACAGTAAAAATATTTTGATTTTCAAAAATGGGGATGATTTATAGTACTTAATAAGTTGGATATAGTTGTAATTTTTTTTTTTTTTTTTGGGGGGAGGAGGATAATTGGGGAAAAAAATAAGAAAAAATAAGAAACATTCAATTTTCGGTAAAATTAATTTTGGTTTTTTTTTTTAATGTAACTTGTAAGTGAATAACCATGCACTTGTTTTTTTCACCGTATGTTTATATTATTATTTTCATTATATGATCGATTTTTAACTCTTTTTAATCTATTTGTAGGCATGACAATTAAATATTTTTTTAAATGTATGAAATAGTTATAATAAATGGATAATATAAATGGTTCAAAATCCTTGAAAATTTAATACAAGATCCCACTCAAGTTGTTCTTTTATCTGTATAAAAATATTAAAAATACATACGCACAATTTTCGCAAAAAACTGCAAACTATTTTGTAATAAAATATTTATAAAATAAATGTTTGTTTTAAGTTCTGAAAATTTAATTCACGATTTCTCATAAATAGTTCATACTGTAACCACAAAATCAAAAAAAAAAAAAAAAACTGAAGATTATTATTTAAAAGATAAATAATATTGTTAATTATTTTTTTATAATTTAAAAACGTTATTCATGGGAACTTAAAAATTTTACATATATTATATTATTATAAATTTTACTATACGAAATGACATTTTTGATTTAATTTAAGATGTTATGTATTTATATTATGAGTCTATGTTGACTATTTAACAGTATTTATATAGAATGATGTTTTTAAATTCTGTGTTAAATCAGTTGATATAATATATATATTTATAATAATTAAATACAAATTATATAATTAATATAATATTTTCAAGAAAAAAAATAAATCTATCTATTTTAGTACTAAAAATAAAATAAAATACGCTTA
Source organism: Aphis craccivora (assembly GCA_009835225.1). Lineage (NCBI taxonomy): Eukaryota > Metazoa > Arthropoda > Insecta > Hemiptera > Aphididae > Aphis > Aphis craccivora. The sequence continues at coordinate 79,171 of VUJU01000635.1, read as the reverse complement.
CGGATATTGTCTCTGCTCAGAATCATTTTTCGTATTCAATGATAATACATCGTAAAATTCAAATTTAACACACCCGTAAGAGTGGCCTACTCGATATTAATGATATCTAATTGTACCTTCACCAAAGGTACCTTTTTTTATTTTATTTTGAAGCTATTGAATGCATCCAATACTGCCAGGGGCCTTGAGAACATTTTCGAACACATTTAGTGAACCCGGCCTTGATTTCTACAAATTTACTACCTATAACAATTTATTGTAGACTGTAGTTAATAATCAATTCAAGATCCACTATTAAAAAAGTCGGATGTTAAAATCTCTTAATGGATAAGTCATTGATTTAAATACTTAAAGAGTTTAAAATAATCAAATTTGGCATTAAAAAATGCATTAAAAACTTTATTATTCATTCAAAATATACTAAACGTATAGGTATTGATGTATGTCTATAAGAGCAGTAAGCACCTATTCGCGGTAAATCTAATAATACAAAAATAAATTTTTTTAAATGTCCCACAATGTATAAAAAAAATTAACTTTTACTTAAAAATATTAAAAATAAAATTCGATTATAATATAATAATTGCTTCTATGCGTTTTAGCGGTTTGATCGTAAATGCCCGAACTTTATTTTAGTCGAAACACAAATATTTTTTATAATAACGTTTGTTAATTTATTAATTTGAACTTAAGTATTTATCATTATATTTATAATTTATTATTTTTTATATATAAAAAATACGTTTCTTGGTAGTTTGTTTAGTGATAGATTGGAAAAGTTAACATCAAAAAACTTATATGAAGCTTCTCAATTTTTTGTTTTAATATTTAGAGTTTGAACCTTAAGTTGTTGTACGTAAACCGAAATTCTAAGAAAAAAATAGTTTGTTGGTAATAATTATTATATTATACAAGACATAGGTATATACATACATATTACAATATATTATTCATAAATTACTCATTTTCCTAAGTTCTATGAAATGTAGGTAGAATAGGTTGATCGGTTGGTGTTCGCTCTCAAATATTATTTTAAATATTCATAAGACATCAATATATATAATAAACTTAATACATCAATTATGTCTAATACCATTTTATTCATAAATTCCTAGTTTATTTCTTATGATAAATTATTGTTTTAGTCAAGGTTAAGCAATCATTTTTTGTTACATAATATTATAATAATATTCAAAAATCAGAACATAATAAGTAAATTAAAAAAAATATTACTGTAATAATTATTATGTATTTTTATTTCTATATTAACTGTAGTCCGTAGATAACATAATTATTATTTAAGATAATTGATTTAAAATAATTTTAGTTAATCAATTAATTAGTAGTAACTTTCTTTTAATTTAAGTGTATTATATTTTATTAGCATTAAATAAACAAACTATTTGTGTCTATTTTGATTAATTATTTCCGTAGTAATAATGACCTCAATAAGTTAAAACGAAACACCTTTATTTCTTACTATTAAATTACTAATTATTTCATTACCTATATCAACGAAGTTGGATATAAATTTGAATACATAAACAAACATTTTACGTTCGCCTCTACCTATTAATAATTTAATGCGATTTTAAGATATTTTAATTAAACGAGTTATAATTAAGATACGAATACGATTGACCTATTCTTAGTTCTTGCCGTTAAAAGGTCAATAAAATTAAGACTGGTGCTGTATTCTTTCTTTTCTATCGCGTTTTCATCCGTAACGGAAAATACTGAAGAGCCCGAATTTTACAAGTATACGATGAATTATAATAACGCTAACTCTAAATTGCCCATGTATACCTTAGTTATAATGTGCTTAAATCGTAATTTTATATAATTGTAAATTATTTACACTAACAGATACTCTCCTATAACTGATGAAGTAAAAAATTCGACAAAAAACATTGTGCTAGCTTACAAAAAGTCGTGTGGTCTACGAAAACGCCGTTTCATAATTTATTTTTAATTAAATTTTAAATTTTAATTAAAATTGTGATAACTACCTATATTATAAATATTTTTAAATTATATGTATAAATCATTTTTAGAAATTAAAAAATATATTAAAGATATAGGTATTGGGTAATACTATATATGTGAAATATATTATTATTATTAGACATCATCATTATTGAAAAGTTGGTAACCAAGTCGAATTTATGCCCGATTTTTAACACATTAATATTTTTTTAATAAAAAATTGTCCACATTTATTGTAATTATTATATAGTTTATATACTTTCGATACTTATGTTCAGTATAATTTAATTGATTTACAATAATTATATATGTGTAGTATAATGTATGTTGATCATAAGGTTTTAATTTTTAAGTTAAAATGTGTATAATATGTAAATTCTGATTTAATGTAATTTTTTTCTAGAAACTCTTGCAGCCTTTCACATATATTATGCAAGTGCCTGGCAAACAAATCAGAGCTAAACTCGCTCATGCATTTAATTATTGGTTGAAAATACCATCAGACAAATTAGCTGTTATTGGAGACATAGTGCAGATGTTGCATAATTCTAGTCTCTTGTAAGTATACACTTATAAAGTTGAAAAGTGTTATTTAACTGTAATTAAAAATAATTAGAATACATATGGGTGATTTTTCTATTGTGTTGTATTGGCGTATATTAGATATCTAAAAGTCCAAACTAAGACTTAATAATTGTATATTTTGTTATATAGTTTTAAGTTATATGTTTTAGTCATATGTCTTTTAAATATAAGAATAAGCATTAAATAAGTTTAAATTTAACTTTTATTTAAGTTGTATCATTGGATTGTTAACGTTTAACTAGTGAAAAACAAAGTTATTGCATATGATTCTGTATTTATATATAATAGTATACCTAATTAATTATTGAACTTGTTATGGATAAATATTCCTCTATACATTTTTTAATAAATTATAAATAATTATATCTTATGTTACATAAGAGTATTTAAAAATAATTATTAATTATTAATTAGGTACTATATTCAGGTACATACATTTTATAATCATGACTTTTAAAGGTATAAACAAATATTAAGATAACCTAAAATGTTATATAACTTTTAATGAGCTCAATAAATTGTTCCTGTATGGCTGGTATATATTGTCCATTATATAATATATTGTTATAATAATACGATTCAGTGTAACTCAATAATTGTCTTGATCAAAGAACATAATTCGGTATTATTTATAGATGGTAAATTATATCTATTAATTCATCATTATTTAATAAATATCAACAAACAATTTACTGCAAAGCTGTAGAAGTTAGGTTAAGGGGCCAGATTTTCAAATTTTTCGCAATTCTATTAAATTTTATAGTTTAGTTATCACCTTAATTATACTACTTTCTACTAGTTTACTACCCGATACCTATTTAAGGGGGGGGGTTGATAGGGTGTGTTATAACTAAAAAAATGACTTTACGGGAATAATTCTCAGGCTTAGTAGAATTGTCGGATTTTGGTAACTATATTTTTATTTGAAAGAAGAAGACTTCTTACAGGCCGCATCGAACTTCGATTTTTATTTTATTTAAAATAATGGTAAAATATAATTTATACAAAATTACTTAAAATTGTTTTATTTTTGAAGACTGATTACAAAGTTTGAGATTAAAATATTGAAAAACGGAGATCGATGCGGCCTGTAGAATATTACCATCTATTAGTTAAAAAAAAAAAATTGTCAAATTTGATTGATTCTACAGAACAGGATCCCTATTCTCGTAAAGCGTATTTTTGTGTACAAAATCACATTGGCACCGGGCGCCTTAAGTATACATTTTAAATATCTAAATGTTATGCTTACTTACATTTATTATTTATTTTGATTTACTAGTTACTATGATTGAAGAATTTAAAACAGACATTCAATTATTACAGGCGATTGTTTATTTAATTTGTAACTGAATCATTGAGACATTATTAAAAATATACACATCAAAATTTTATTTATTATTAGTTTTTTTTTTTTTTTACCTTAATTTTCTGTGTTTCAAATTGATAAAATACTTAAATACAATTCAAAATTATTAATAAGTTATGATAATTATAATAGTTATTAATTAATATTTATTTATGTTTGATATTTTAGAACTGATGATATCCAAGATAATTCTGTCTTAAGACGTGGGATACCTGTGGCACATTCAATCTATGGTGTTGCTAGTACAATTAATGCTGCAAACTACATGTCGTTTGTTGCATTGGAACGCACCCTGAGCTTAGGACATCCAATGGTATACATTACTCTTATTATTAACTTGCAACTTTAAAATAAATAGTAATTGCTTATAATCTGTTTTATTGATATCATTTTAGGCTACTACTGTATACACTGAACAGGTGTTAGAACTTCACCGAGGTCAAGGAATGGAAATTTATTGGAGAGACAATTATACATGTCCAACTGAAGATGAATACAAAAAAATGACAATCAGAAGTAATTAAATTTGTGTATTATATGATAATTTATATTTGTATTTTGTATACATAATTTTTTATTTAGTATCATGGGCGCCCATAAGTAACATTTTAGGGGGGGGGGGTCAAAATAAAATTCTAAAATGTATGGTTATAAAGATAATTATGACATTATGGTAATATTTATTGAGATACAAGTTTTAAATATTTTTTGTCTAGGGGGGGGCAAGTGCCCTATCTTGCCCCTCCCAATGGGCGCCCATGATTAGTATACTTTAAACATGTTCTTAATACTATAGGCAGAGGCGTGTTTAGAAATATCTTATGGGTAGGGGGGGGGCTTCAAAAAAATTTTTGAATTAATTTAACCGTGCATCAGTGTATGATGAGTAAGAAAGGCTAATATTCTTTGTAATAAAAATTAAAAAAGTATAAAATACAGTGAATGGGATGGGGGGAAGGTGCCCCTTGTGCCCCCCTTAAATACGCCCCTGAATATAGGTACTTATAAAAATATATTCTTAACTTATTGTATATTTCATGTTTAAGAGACTGGTGGTTTATTTATGCTTGCTATCAGACTCATGCAATTATTCAGTGACAGTACTAATGATTTCACCAAACTTACTGGAATATTAGGATTGTATTTCCAGATTCGAGATGATTATTGTAACTTGTGTTTGCAAGAAGTAAGATTTATTGCATGTTTATTAAAATTTATTTATCAATTTTATTGATTCAACGTGTTTTGTTTTTGTGTATAATTAAAAATATTTGGCCGAAGAATGGCAATATGGTCTGGTTTGATAAAAAATCAGTTAAAGTTATAATTTACGATTTTAAAATATTATTATGAAGGCGCTACATTCTGATGTATACTGTTTTTTTATGTATTTGAGAAACGCGAAACATAGGTTGTCTGTTTAAACTATTTAGCCTATTAGTTTTTAATACTAAATTAAAATACTGATTTGACTTATTTCTATCATAAACTTCTTTAGGTTTTATAGTCTATATAAGATTAGGAATTCTAAATAAAATTACAAAATTGATTATTCACCTATATTGTACATTTCATGTAATTAATATTCTATCCTTTAAAGGTATTCTAAGGATTTATACTCAGTGGGGCCCATTATTATATTGTACACTAAATTATGTTTTACCTAGGTTACATTTTGTATTTGTATTTAAAAATAATAATAATAATACAAATAGTAATTAAGACTTGTCTGCCATGTTTTGGGTTGGAATTGAAAAATATAGAAAAATATTATATTATACATAACATGAATTACATATTCATGTCATTTTTTTAATCAAGAAAATTATGAAACAAGTTATATTTGATATAAATTTCTTATCTAGTATAGTACCTATAGAAGTGAGCATTTTATAATTATATTATGTAATTGTAAAAGTTATTAAATGATTAGAAATCGAATAATTATCTGAGATCTTTAGTTATTATTATTTTTTTATCATTAATTATTTAGTAATTTAACTTGATAACAGATAATTAATGTAGTATTAAATTTAAAATCAAAAGATTAATATATATATATATATACTATATAGATCACATTTTTCGTTAATTTTTTATGCTAGATAAAAAATATAGTATTCAACATTTTCTTTAAGTTTATAGCTCTTACAAACAAATAAATTAAAGTTAATCAGTTAATGTATTCTTAATGTTTAAATAAAAATAGGTAACGGTGTGCCATGACTTATAAAAACATATTTTTGGAATATTATTTTTAGAGTAAACTACACAAATATTATTCTCATTGTTTTATAAATTAATCAAGACTATTTTATTTTAGTATTCTGAAAACAAAAGCTATTGTGAAGATTTAACAGAAGGAAAGTTTAGTTTTCCTATTATACATGCAATCCATACTCACCCTGAAGACAAACAAGTGATTCGTATCCTTTTTATATGATCATAGCTAATTATAATATATTATATATATTTAAAAATATTTTGTCAGTCTTCCAAAGTATTAAATGTTTTCATTTCTTAACATGATATACAAAACTATTTTAATTGTAATGTCGTTCTTAACCATAAAACTATTAGATATTTTGCGACAGCGAACAAGAAATGTGGACGTGAAAAAGTATTGTGTAAAGTTGTTGGATAATTATGGTTCATTTGAACATACAAGGAAGGTGTTGACACAATTGGACAGTGATGCCCGTAAGGAAGTAGAAAATCTTGGTGGTAATCCATTGATGATTAAAATATTAGATGGACTTAGAAACTGGTCATATAATTTTGATGAAAAGACAAATAATTAAATGATTTCATTTTAATATTTTAATTTTAATTTTCACCATGACCAACTGTTATGAAGTAGTTATATTTATGCGAATTTTCACATTTTTAGTTGTATATTAAATATTTGTTTTACCAAAATGTTATGGGGACCCTTTTATTCGTATGTTTACTAATCATCAACTTTAATTAAAGTACTGCTATAATCTGTTAACCGAATACTATAAGAATTAAAATTCTATAGGCCTTATCATTAATTTTTTTTTTTAATTTTTATATTGTTACGTGGCAATCAATAATTGTAAAAAAAAAAAAAAAAATTGGTCATTATAAAATCCATTTGGCCACTTTAATATCTAAGTACTTAAATGTGAATTATTGCCATAATATATTAATATATATATATATATAATAATAATAATAAAGAATATAGTCTTCCAATTGAATATATATATATATATATATATATATTATACTAAAAAAATGCTAGTATTGTATTTTTTGTACTTTAATGATATTATTTGATATTTATTATTAATTTTTCACTTTTTTAAACCATCATTAAATTTCATTTATATTATATTTTGCTTAATCTGATAAATCCAATCTGCTCATGGCTGTTTTATTAAACATCTTTGCTAATTAGTATTTTAAGATTTACCAAATGTTTCTTAATTTAATAAGTACTTATAATTTCTAAACATATGTATGAAAATAAAAAATGAATACATATTAGTGAGATATTAATTTATACCTAGTTAATATTATATATGTTATGTGTAAATTTTGTATACGTATAAAATTAGTTTCAGAAAATAAATGTCACTTATTTGAAATTGATTAGTGAGATGTTACTTATTACTAATAAGTTATTAGTTGTTACTAATGATTGTATCTCTTAAAATGTATGAATAACAATTAATAATAATATTATTATTGATGCAATAAATAATAATACAGTAAATTATTATACTAGAAAAGTTAAGAATAATTTAAGATAAAAGATGTGAAACAAACAAGTAGTAACTAATTACAAAATATTATTCTTACTCAATTATAAAATATTCAATAATTGTTATATATTTACTACTAAGAAGTATTCGCCTATAAAATATATCTGGTGTGTTTAACAAAATCTAAAGTCATATTTAAATAACAGACACATTTGTGACCTATATACATTACCTAAGTATGCCAGGGGCGTGCTCAGCTTTTTCTAATGGCCAATGGAGGGGGATGAGGGGATGAACTGTATTTTGTTTTGTTGATTGTCATAGACACAAAATGTATAAATGCATAAGAAAAAAGTTCATGGGGGTTATATGACTCCCGCATCCCTCCATGAGCATGCCCCTGAAGTATGCATCTGTAGGATAACATATTTGAAAAAAATAATTGTGAATTTCCAAGCTAAATAATTTTCGTGTTCTTCACAAGTTCAAAAAGTTTTATTGAATTTTGCACATGGATTTTAAAAATACAATTTTTTTTTAGACATAGGTATTCTTATACACTTAATTCGCCAAACTTTTCAAACAAGTAAGCAGCTACATTTGAAATTTTAAGTCCCTGGTGATCGATATCTAGGTTAATGACCAAAAAAAAAAAAGGTCTACAAAGAATAATTATTTATTGTTTTAATAATAATATAATTAACAATTAATTTAAATATTGATGACTAATAGTGCACGAAAAAAAATGAAAAAAAAAATTTAATTATCCAATTATAATCCTAAAAATATCGACAGTTTGGGGATCCTTGTTCTAATAGGTAGGTATATCAACCTTGATATGATCTAAGAGCACAACTTATTGCTGCACATCCCATTGTTATATGGTCTACGGCCACCAAAAGAAAACCTAGCCCGAAGCCCGAAACACAAATTTATTAATTAATAAATAATTGTTGTACACAATGTTATTGAACAATTAGTTCTCAATGAATATAGGTTGGCGGAACTAAGTAGTAAGTTAGATAGGTTAGGTTAGGTATACCTAGGTAACCTAGTTAGTAAGTCTGTGTTTATATTTAAATAGATACAATAGGTACATGGTTTGGTACCTATTTATAACTACCTATATATATATAGTAGGTATATTGTATATACATAATATACTAACCCACATACATCAATACATGATACATACTTAGTACCTATAAAATTTATTAAAGTATACATTATTTAGGTATATAAATTGAAAATTTGGCATACTGTACCTACTATAATTTATTCGACAAATAATAAATTAAAAGAATAATTTTAAGTGAGTTTTCGAGAAAACGAATACAATATAATATTATTATGAAAACTATTATGGTTATGGACTTATAGTTATATATAGAGATTAGAAATGTTCATTATAATATTATCATGACGATGATGCCTTAAAATTTAAATTGTGGGTTAAGTTGTACAACGCACGTGTGCCTTACTATAGTACAGTGGCCGGATCATTTTCAAATACGGAGCAGCGAGACTCGATATACATTTATTTTTACCCAAACCCACCTACCCACCCACGACCCACACTTGTAAGCAAGTGTTTTCGTAGCTTACCTACTGAAATCGGTCGTAAAAATATTATAAATATTTAATGATTTAATATAGGTAATATTAAAAACTATTAATATACCTAAACTACAAAAAATAATGTTTGTATTAAGGTATTTACCTACTACCTGTCCAATTAATGATGGGTTGTAGTTATCTATAAAAATCGTTTTGGCGTAGGTAAAACTTATGTAATTTGTAGTGTTGCTACTGCAACTGTTTAATGATAACATAATTCTTTTCATGAGAAAATTAATACACTCAAAAATCATTTTTCATGGAATAAGATAAAAACTATTTTATGTTTCAATTGAAAACTTTATTTTCAGGTTTCGTAATGTATTAGTGCACAGTATGAAATATTATTAAAAAAAGAAAAACTGATGTTTAATTTTTGAGTTAGGTACCTAATGTAATAATGTAATCCAAGAAAATCTATGATACTCACATGCGTGTATACTATATTATAGATTTTCTGGTGGTACAGATCGATAATTTTGAACTACCAAATATCTAATTTGATGGACGATGGTGCACATGCCATATTATTTGTATAGCCAAATTTACGCTACTGTTGCTATTAAATAGTCAATACAACTAGTGAAATTACTGCAATTACAACGAATTGGTGAGTTACGTTTAAATATTTTAACATACGCGATAAAATAGAGTAGTATAGACTATAGAGATGAGTAGGTATGTGTTGTTAACGTTTACATTGATTAAAAAAATCAGATACAAATTTAGGATGTCTACTTTTTTTTGTGCATTAAATATCAATAAAAATTATTACTTATTTTGACATACCTAATACTGTCGGTCGACTTTCAAAGTTAATGGGAAAAAAAAAATTGACTTACCTACCTAGGTACTAATAATTTTAATCTTAAAAAAAGTATGTGTGTATGTACCTATATGTATTTATTTTAAAAAATTAATATAGCTTACCTACATCAAAGAAATAAATGCTATAGACTTTAGAGTTATCAAGTTTCGAGTGATCGACAATCGACCATAATGATTAGGTTTTACGAATTAAGCCATACCTCATACTCATATGTCATAATCACGATTATAGATTCCATCTATAATATTATGATCATAGGCATAGCCGCATAGGTATGTAATATTAGATTCTGAACGAAGTGATGAATGTATTGATTTTACAATGATGTGTGTTTTTTTTTTGTGTACCTACAGCATAACTAGTCGAAATAATGCTCCAATTTCAAATTATGAGGGTGGTTTCTGATGTAAAAGTGAATATCCTTAGGATATTATAGAGATCAAAAGTAAACATTTTCCAACAGTTTTCAAAAAAATCAAGAAAAACAAAAAAAAAAAAAAAATGACGGAAAAACGGTAAATTTTGCGCAATACCAGTTTTCGACCACATCGATTTTTTTATATGGCTGTAATTCAAAAACTAATCACTGTAATACTTGAAATTTTCACCAAATGTTTATGTCAGTGTTATCTATATACAGTTAAATTTTTGACTTTTTTTGAGTTATTTATAGACCATAGAAATTTTCGATGTTTATAAAAAAATTTTTTGAAGTGTCGATAAAAAAATTTTGGATGGCCAAAAAAACTTGAAAAAATTTAATACAAGGTTAATTATGAGTTATTCTTATTGTAGCTAAAAAAAATTAAAAATTGATATTCACAATTTTTTTATAAGCGTTTATAGTTCAAATTTTTACGAAATCTGTCGAAAATGCGAAAAATTGCAAGTAATTTAGAAGTTGAAAAATCATAAAATTGTTTGTGTTAATAACTAAGAATTAAAAATACAACACTACATTTTCCATAATTTTTTCTTCAAGTAAAACTTCGAAAACTTTTCGAAAACTCGAAGCATCAACATAGGAAAAATTTTAAGTACGTTTGAATTTTAAATTTTTACGAAATAGCGTAACGATAACGATTTTAAATATTTGTTATTATTCAAAAAGTATAAGTCGTAGATACTTGAAAATTTTCCAGTTATTAAGATTGGCGTTTTCTTTATGTGATTTAATTTTCAAAATATTTTGACTTTTTTTGAGCTATTTATAGACAACTGAAATTTTCAATTTTTTTGAATTGTCGATAAAAATTTTTTGGCCCTATCAAAATACTTGAAAATTTAATACAAAGTTCCTCATATATTATTCTTATAGTCATTAAAAAATTATATGAATACATAAGCACATTTTTTTTTCTTAGCACATGAAGTTCAAATACTGACAAAAATTTGTCAAATTCCTGAATATTAGCAAATTATTTTGTTGGTATAATTCATAAAAATTTTTTATAAGTAGCTAAGAGTTGAAAATTTAATACAAAGTTTTTCATAAGTTTTCCTTCAAGTATCTATAGAGAAAACTTGAAGCATCATTATAGGAAAAATTTTAAGTGCGTTTGAACTTTAAATTTTTACGAAATAGCGTAAAGACAACGATTTATCCTCCAACGTATTATTTTTTTTTTAGTTATATATAAAATTTTATTTTTACAATGATCCAAAACATTGATTCCTTTTTATTGGTTTGAAATTGTATCTATATCTAATTATTACTTACATAAAATACCATATTTAATTTTCGCATAATTTTACTAAATTCTATCCTTTATAATTTTGTATCCAAAATGTTCAAGTATTTATAGACAACTGAAATTTTTCAATTTTTCTAAGTATTTTTTTTTTTGTAGTGCCGATAAAAAAACTTAAAAATTTAATACAAGGTTCCTTATTATGAATTGTTTTTATTGTAGTTAAAAAAAATCAAAAATCGATAGTCACAATTTTTTTATAAGCGTTTATAGTTCAAAATGTTTACGAAATATGTCAAAATCACTAAATTTGCAAGTAATTTTGTAGTTAAAAAATCACAAAATTGTTTTTATTTACATCTAAGGTTTAACACTAAGTTTTTCATATATTTTCCTTCAAAAAGCTATAAAGAAAACTCGAAACATCATTATAGGAAAAATTGTATATGTGTTAGATTCTGAATGAAGTGATGAATGTATTACTTTTACAATGATGTGTGTTTTTTTTGTGTATGTCTGTGTATAGCATTACTATTCGAAATAATGCTTCAATTTCCAACTTTGGCGGTGGTTTCCGATGGCAAAGTGAATATCCTTGGTGCATTATAGGGGTCAAAAGTAAACATTTTCAAACAGTTTTCAAAAAAATCGAAAAAAAAAAGTGACGGAAAAACGGGAATTTGTACGGAAACCAGTTTTCGACCTGCAAATCAATTTTTTTATATGACTGTAATTCAAAAACTCATCACTGTAAATACTTAAAATTTTCACGAAATGTTTATGTATTATGTTAATTTTATATATATGTATATATATAAATACACAGTTAAATTTTCAAAATATTTTTATTTTTATTTATAGTACTAGGTACCTACCTACTTTTAAGCTAAAACAAAATAAATAAAAATTTAAAATATTTTGACTTAAAACATTTAAATAATGTATATGCTATTATTATTATTGTTTAATTTTATCTATCTCTACACTATTTGACACTATTACAGTAATAAATAAATTAATTGGCTGTTGGTGTAGTAACCAAAATATAATATTGTCGTCAAGGGAGCTATTAGTATATTGTTACAACACTGTCTAGTTATTACAAATGTCAAGTACATTTTACTTATCTTTGTAATTTTGTTTTGCTCAAGTTATTTCTATAACAATTTTCTTGATGTATTTGTGAAAAACTTTAAAATCGATCGATGTACGATCCATCGAAAGTAAGTGATGGTTTTAATAAAATATTATTGTTGATTAAATTATTGTTTTTCCTCATCACAGATATATAAAATAATATATTATAATATATGTTTTATATACTTAACTGTGGTTCCCATCAATATTATTTAAATTCTATAATAATTTTAAGAAATTGCTAATTGAGAATGGTTTTCGATTTCGAGTTGGTACTACAAACATACATAAATGTACAATGTCCATTTGCTAATTTCTGTCTAATAGATATATTATTTATTTATTCTGAAAAATAAATTATTCTTAAAATCAATCAATTTCTTTCAAAAATATTTAACGCAATTAATTGTATAATGCATGTACGGCACACTTTTAAGTTCCAAATTAGGTATTATTGGTTGTAACTTGTTATAAGTATAGAAACATTAGAAACAAATTTACCTACGGTGCCAACTTTTTTTCATATAGGTGCTAGATACCACCTTTATTTTTATTTAAAAAGTTTTTGAAATTATTATTATTATTATTTATTTAATTATTATTATTGGTAAAATATATTCATTTTGTGTAATAATCACTTGTTTTAACGATTTGTTTTTCAAAGTTCAAATTTATTTAAAAATTGAAATCAATCGAATGCTGTCCCTCACAAAATTACTTCATCTGATTCGATTTCTGTCTATCACCGACAACATACGATTTATAAATTGTAGGTAAAGAACGTTCTAATGAACATAATAGTCGAAGTACAAGATCTAGTACTAGTGGAATTGATAGACATTTAGTTCTTCATCGTTGTAAAAAAACGGTGTCATTCAAAGTCAAACCATATAGAAAAAGTTGGGACAATAAAATTGATCTGGTTCGTGATCAATTGTATGGTGAATATTCTAATCGAAATGGAGCATCAAAAAATAATAATGCTCGCCGACGGTAAATATTCAAAAATTTTAGACATTACCACTTCTAAAATCAATAATATACCTATGAATGTGGATGTGAATTTATTCAATAAGTTCTTTCTTGAAAGAAATTTTGAAATCAGAAATTTGAAGCAGTCTTTGAAAGAGAGTAGCGTACTGGATGGTACACAGTATTTGTAAGTTCCATTTTTTAATACATCAATTGTACGTATTTAAATTATCATTAAACTTATTTTTAAGGTGTCAAACATTGCAGATAGTGACGAAGTTTTACAAAAAATACAAACGTATATAAAATCAGCTGAACTATATCCATATAATGTATGCTATTTCTAGACTAGTAGAATATATATACATATTTCGTTTATTGTTATTAAAATGTTTCAGCACGTTATGTGCTATTACAAATACAAGAATACCTATATTAAAATGATCAATATTTATTTTACAGAAACAATATTTTGATTATGCATTAAGATTTCTTATTGACGATTATAAGGTCGCTAAAGCATTGCACAACACTAGCTATAAGATACAAAGAGATGATCAAGAAGTAAGTTGAAATGATTTAGTTGTAGAGTTTTAAAAATGTTTTTTTAACAACAAATTTTTGCATTTAGTTAATTATAATAATGTTGCCATATTCGCCTCCTCGTGGTGCCATATCACCTACAGTATCCGACGATAGAATAACGTTGAATAAGTTGGTAAGTATCAACTATTTAATCTTATTTAATTTGTATGCTAAATGTTGGCGAGGAACCACAAGATTGATATTTTTATTGTACTAGGTTAAGAGGATGACAAACCCGCATGTGTTGTCTTGTCTTACATACATACAATGATAAAACCCGCAGAGACGTATTTAGGAATTTTGCACCCCAGGTTATCTGAGTGCCATTACTTTTTTTAACCGAATTGACCTAGGTACCGTATAGTATTAAAATGCTCTTCAAAATTTACCGCCGGAGCCCAAGCACTCCCTAAATACGTCACTGGATACAACATACCAAATTTTCGTTCAAAAGAATCAAGTTTATGCTGTTAGCTTTAATAGTAGAGTAAATTCATCTATTATTTAACTAAAAGGTAAAAATATATTATCTGGGGCATCTCATACACTTTTATTGATACTTTAATTTTTAAGTGAGATATAGTTATGAAAAATATTTATAAACTTTAAAATGCTCTTAACTCACATCAAAATTAAAATATCAATAAATGCCTATGACATGGCTTAGATAATATTTTTAACTGTAAGTTTGATAAAAGGTTAACTTATTCTATTATTAAAGCTAACAGCATAAAATTGATTCCACTGAACCAAAATTTGTTGTGTTGCGTTTATGTAAGACGGAGACAAGTAGACAACACATGCGGGTGTGACGTCCTATATATTATTTAGTTAGGTAAACACAATAATTAAAGCTCTTAATGTTATTATTGAATGAAATATTTACTCATAAGAATAATTAATATTATTGAATAGCATTCTAAATGTATTTATACATATCTTCATTTAGAATATAATATGAAGTAACTCATGCAGTCATGCTTTACATTTGTGTTGAAAAAAATATTAAGTATTTTGATTTCCTAACCAGCAAGAGTGAATGTATACTACAAATACTTTCACAAGATAAAAAAATATTTTATGATAACAATTTTTAATTTTCTTTATATTTATATTAAGTTGCATTGATATTTAGGATGTAAGACAATGCTATTTAATTGTTTTCAGGATAATTTAGAACTGCCATCTCAGTACAGTCCAATTGAATCCAAATTTAAAATGCCAATTAGTTTGGGTAATTGTTACCCAATAATAGAAGGACATAATCCTGAACTCCCAAATTCTGTGACGAGTTTAGCTGAACTTTTTCTCACTCAATACTACGAACGTTACGACAATCAAATGTCCAGAGAAAAACTTTCAGAAGCTTACCATGAAAATGCAACGTTTACATTATCCAGCAGTTTACTATTTAAAAAGTTGGTATATTATTTATTAAGAATAATTAATAAACGAAATTCTATAAATATTTAAATAATTTTAATTGTGTTTAATTTTAGTGTCAACGGTAGTATATCAGAGAATCTACTTGAAAATAGTAATTTTTTAAAAACTAGCCGCCAAAAATATGAAAATCATCAATATTTACACAGAGGCAAAGAAAATATAACTAACTTTCTTGACATATTACCTAAAACCAAGCATTATCATGGCTCATTCGTAGTTGATGTTCCATTGGCAAATGTGAGTAATGAGTATCTTGTTTTTTTAATGCTCTTTTATAATTATTTAACCGTTTTTTTTTTTCTAGGCTGCAATGGTTCAGATTGTATTAAATGGTGTGTTTTATGAAGACTTTAAAGAAACTAACGATAAACATGTATTCCGATCATTTTGTAGAACATTCTGTATAGTGCCGGTTGGAAATGGTTGGAGTATACTTAGTGATATATTTTTCATAACAACAGTCACCAAACTAGTAATTTAATTTTTTGTTTGATTCTTATTTTAAGTTTATCAGGTGATTGTTTTATCATAAACCACCTATTATTACTAAATTTTTAATCTTTAATAAAATAGTTTTTGCATAATTTAAGTCAAAATAACAACAATTTTTATTAATATATATATATATATTTTTTTTTGAACATAAACGTTTTTGAAGAATATTATTAAAAGTATTTCGTAATATAATACATTTTTGAAATAATGTGTAGTTTGTGATAAAATAATCAACCTAGGTATATGCTATAATTTAAATACTTTGCATTTCAGGAGTCTTCAAAACGATTTCAAGCTTACAAACAAAAACCAAACGATGTAGCACATTCAACTTCTGCCTCTTTGACAATTAATCAATTGTCAACTGAAGCCCCTATGAATGTGACTAATGATGATGATTCTGATTATAATAAAATGTCTATGGTTAAAAGATTTTCAAATGAATCTAAAATGAATAGTAAATGGGCTGAAAAGTAAGTTAAAATCTATGTTTGAATCTTGTTTATCACAATATTAAAAGTTAGACGAGGTTTGGGAAATTTCTTCATCTGATATTTTACAATTTGATAACAATATAATATAAAATTTACCTCGAAAATTCTTTTTAAAACTGTTAGACTTATAAATAAGATTCTTGTGTTTTTATGTGTTGTTAATTAAATTGTTTTTTACAGATGTTTAGAAGAGAATGAATGGGATTATTCTGAAGCTTGTACTTGTTTTTTTTATATGAAAGACAAAATCCATTTGAAGCTTTCAATTATGAATAGTTATTATGAATTTATATTTATATTAGTTGTATTAAATTTATTTAATAAAATTATATATTAAAATACTTAATAATTTATCTATTTGTCAATAGAATAAATGTAATATATAGGTACATAAATACATGTTTTTAAAATTATGTTGAAAAGGTGTATAAGGTTCACATAATTTTAATCAAATAATCAACATTCAATTACTGTAATTATATATTATACATAAATATATTTTTTTAATTAAAAGAAATTCAATGAGCAATAATTTTCTATCCATAATTAGGTTAAATATATCAATACAATTAAAATTTGGTACCCACATACCCGCTTTTTTAATTTTAAATTTTTACGAAATCACGTAACGATAACGATTTATCTTCAAACGAATTTAAATATTTGTTATAATTCAAAAAGTATGTCGTGAATTGTTGAAAATTTCACCAATTATTTAGATTAGCATTTTCTTTACATGATTTAATATTCAAAATATTTCGCTGTTTTTAATGCTATTTATAGACATTTGAGTATTTTTTTTTGTTTATATATTTTTTATAAATATCGATAAAAAATGTTGGCCAAATCAAAATACTTGAAAATTTAACATAAAGTTTTTCATAAGTTAGTCTCATAGTGATTCAAAAATTATAAGAATACATAGGCACAATTTTTTTTTATTAGTATTTGAAGTTCATATATTGACAAAAATTCGTCAAAATAATAAATATTTGCAAAATTTTTTGTAGGTATAATTCAAAAAAATTGCTGTTAAGTAGCTAAGAATTGAAAATTGAATACAATATTTTCCATAAGTTTGGCTTACAATAATTATAAAAGAACTTACATTTTGGTGTATTCAGGCCGTTAAAACATAAACCACCTTTTTCACCAACCACTGGAAATTATATCCCAGGCTGACAAGTTATCTTCGTTCAGAACCGTTCGTATATAGGTACTGCAATGATACCTATCATTGGATTCAAATTTAATACATCAATTATAGTGACCTACTATACAGTAGAGCGTTACTCACTTGACCATTCTCTTTATTGGTTTTCTGGTTGTTTAATATATGTATTACTTTTATAGAAGATAATTCGAGATATCGAAAACTTGTCCGATTCGTTTTCGAGTTAATAAGATTATTTAAATTGTATGTGTTATTGTTATTTGAAGGGGAATATTATTTATTCGAGACATCGAAAATTTCAAGTTATTTAGGTTTGAGTTTCCGAGAGTTGGCTGTATATATAGACATATGTAATTAAAAAAATGTAACGTTTTTCTCTTGTAAATATTATCATTAATTATTATCCTATATTATTAAAACAAAATGTTATATTATAATAATTTTCACTAGTAGTTTTTTTTGTGATTTAGGGTGGGTTAGGTTAAGGGGTAAGTGTCACTTACGTACGTACTTCGTTGGATCTGCCGATCCACGTCTGATTCTAATTATAATAGATTCGAATAGATTATTCGAGTATTATACCTGTATCAACAGTCGGTGTTTCGAAAAAGAAATGGCTAGAATTTTGTGAAATGAATGTATTATAAAAATAAATAAAGATAAAAATTAAATATCTTGCAAAGTTGCAAAACATGTATTATTGGTAAAACTTTATTTAAATTTGACACCCAACTACGAAGATTCCTCCACCGGCTCGGATGGACTTAAACATATCGATGGGTATTCGGTTGGCGTTACTTCTATATATAAATATATATATATATTATATATATGCATACACATCGAAGTCCCTACAGTGGCCGCGCGCCACTGAACCACTGCAGTGCCAGGGGGCTTTTTGTACATAACAACATTATATATAAATAACCTCTGGTGTCCGTCAAAAACTGTACGCTTTTATAATATTACTCAAGTACGCCACTGGTTGGGCAGTGGTCACTAGGTACTTAATACTTATTACAATATTTGCGAGTTAGCGCTCATCGGGACGCGCGTGTCGCAAAAATCGCACAATATACGACTGGTTTGGCCCAAAAATAGAACGCGGCAAACATATTTTTAACCCACAACATCTCAGTGACGTTATTATTATTGTTGTGATTCTTATTACTATTTTGAACGTCGGCTTTTAACTTATTATTATAATATAATATTGTGTATTTTTATGATGGCTGACTCGTGCTGTACTATAAGTACTAACTACTAAGTACCTAGTCACCTAATATTAATAATGACTGCAGTAGTTGGCAATGTTGGCATAGGTCATTATTACGAGGTTTTTAAGAACGATCATAAACACCGAATAAATAAACCATATATCACTATAATACCTATATACAAGACGATTCATCATCATGACATCGTCTTTAATTAAGGACCTATATTTTTCCTTTAAATAATGCATTTATTCAAATTCTGGATCTTGATTTTTTCAGTACCTATTACCTACCTAATAGGTTAATAAGCTATTATTATACGAATTAATAAGCGATGATAGCCTGCGATCACAGGGTTTACACACTCAAGACGTGTTGATAGAATGGAATCTACGAAACACCTTAATATAATGCAGACTGGACCGAACAAACAGTATAGGCAAGTAGTCCGAGAGTTCAGATTTGACAACAGTGGTCGGTCGCACACATCTGATCAATAGTGTTTATAAAGAACTTTTTTAACGTTTGTAGTTAGTGTTAAGATTTAAGTATATATTTTTACACCTATATTGGTTATATTTTTTTTTCTAAATAAGCAATAATATTGCTGATTTTTCAGAAGTTGTGACAAATTTAATATCTTTAATCATTATCAACTATTATATTTATTTCCTGAAATATTGTAAATTAGTATATTATTTATTATGCTAATTCGATAATTATAATAGTATTGTAATATAAATCCAATAATGAATCTATAAAAACAGTCCAAATTTAAACTCTTAAAAGATGAAAAGCAATATGACCAATTATCTGTTCCTCCCCCATCACCCCTCCTCAAAAATGTCTCTGAAATGTAGATACCTACTTACATATAATAATGATGATCAAAAGGCTAACTGTTATATTGTATCGCTTTAACATGCGAAACTCACAAAAACATAATTTTACAGGAGATAATAATTAGAATAATCACTCAACAATATAATATTTACAAACATTTTTAATTTAATTATCTATAGTTAGTATTTTTTTTCTCGGTAATTAATGAATAAATAATCTTAGAGAATTGGATCAGTATTTATGTCATAAAAATGATCTTTGTTTATAACCTTATCGAGTATATACGAGTACACACTACACCATTTGACTCCATAATAATAATGAAAGGATTTTTAATCAAAATGATTTGTAAATTATACTCACTATATTTCCATATTGGACAAAATAATATTTTATTTATTATACAATGTATTGTGTTATTAAACATTACATGAAATGTTTGGTTTACTTTTGTTATGAACTGTTTTATTTTGTTAGCTTACCTATAAAAATGTGGAAATTATTTTTCAATTGATGGCGATGTCGAGAATAATAATTTCGATGTGACTTCATATTTGCATATTGCATTATATTTGGTGTATAGGTTAGGTTAGGAACCTACCATTTGGCACCGTTTGTCAACATTAATCGTCGGCTATAATACACAACGTTCGAAATTCGAATAAAGGAAAAACAGAAAAATTATAAGGTAAAAGTTGAATTGTGGATTACGATACTATTTGGTTAGCCTCACAAAAAATTATATGGAATTTAGTATTTGTTGAAATCTCATTTTCAACCGATTTGAGGGTTACGACAATAATAAATAAATAATAAATTTTAACCATTGATATACCCTACGGCCTACACACACACACACACACATATAAATACATATAAATTGAATACTGAAAATTAGCCGATGTCCCCGTCCTGCTGGAGAAGATCACTACAGCGGCTGTATACGTGTTTGATCGGGCAGAAAAGACTTTTAACATATACAGATATATTTTATATACGTAGGTAGGTATACGCTGGATTTAATAGTTTTGCGGGGCTGGCGGGCGAGCGGTCGGTTGGACGGACCATAAATATTCATTTAAAACCGTACTCTGTACACGCGCGCGCTTAACTGCCGCGCTGTTATATTATACGCGTATGTACATATAATATATATTTGTGCAGTGCATCGCCCATATTCAATTTTGTTTTTACACCCTCACGCGATTCTTCCCTCGCCGGGCCTACAAAATCCACAGGGACTAGGTTTACGCAAACCCGTGCACACAGGACACGCACACAATGCCGTAGTTTTACCCACGCACCCACCATTCACGACGAGTACATGATGTTATATATAATAATGTGTATACGTATATGTACGTTGAGATCGAATATTGTAACATGTACAATGTCGCCGTGCAGTACATAATATTATTGTGTGTGTCTTTATATATATATATATATATGTAATATTTATATATCAATTATACTATATAATATATATGAACGACTTTCTATCAACCGTATCTAAACTATATAAACAACAACAAATAATAAAAATAAGGGAGGAGAAAAATTATAGTTATTATTTTTTTTCGTGATTAATATTATAAATTATTATTATACATATAATTACCTTACCTTACCTTAATACCTTATACCTTACCTTCGTCATATAATACATACATATCATTTCTGTAAGTTTCTAAACGATTATATTACTACGTTGTGTGATTGAAACGTAATTTTAAATATACCTACCATCGCATAGGTAAAATTTTAGGAGGAGGTGAATAAAAGGGGAAAATAATACATTTCTTAAATTGTTAGCTAAATAAAGGTTTAATGTAATTTCAAGAAATGTATATAAATATTCTATTATGCTGAATATTAATAATTAATTTTCATATATTATTAGATATTTGTTGTTATAAAGGTATTTATTTTTTTTTAATATTTTGCAAAAAAAATATATTATATTATATATATATATATGCCATATTTTTACTAATTATAATAAATTGTATAATAATCTGTAAAAATGACAACTATTTAAATAAACAATAAAAAAAAAAATACTTATTGATATAACTTTCATTAAAAATGATCAAGTCGTTCAGAAGTTACACGATCACAACGGATGCACAGAAGAATTATATGTATACCTACCTATATATAATGGATTTATAATAATTTGTATTTTTGTGTCAATAACGACCATATAATATAATATATAACTATTATAGTTGGAATACGCGGGACTACTTACCTATGGGTTTTTTAAATCACAATTATATTATGAAGAATGTTCAAGTCCTCCGAAAAATGTATGTTATTTGTGACTATATATGTATATTATTTATATTATAACTATTTATTATACATAAAAAGATAGAGTGATGTGAAAAATATTCGCTAAGATATGAGTCATCTGCAATATTAAATGTTATACCGCGTGTTTGACAAACACGAGCCAGCAACGAATGGTCAGCCAAGTCCCTTTTTTCTTAAAAATTAATTTTTAATGTAAAAACACACACACTCGCCGTTTCAAGAAAACGGGTCATTCCGAGTGGGATGGATTGCCATGCGATTCATTACGTATACTACAATATATAGCTAGGGAGACTGTGTATACCAATATGACCGTGGCCACGCATTATATTTTTAGACGTGTGTCATATTCTATAAACGTATTAAAATACACATACTATGGCCAGTATGGATCTATTTCCGAGTTATATCTTTCCAGTTGCCGCCACACCCACGAGAGTATATAAGTGGACCACTGTTCCGAGCGATTTTTAATTTTCGTCCGCCAGTCAAAGCTCTAACAAACAGTGCGTGCACCTGTTTCTCCGAGCTTACGCATATTTTCATTGTTTTCGTATTGCAACGTGTGTATCCTCGTAATACTCATGTCTTTGGAACGTGCAGTTCGCGCTAAAGTAAGTCGTCCGAAATTGTATATATATATATTAGTATATTGCCGTGAATGTCCACGGTGATATTGAAGTTCAAATAGGTGTATTATGTAATGTTCAAAACGATTTTCATTATTTTTTTATCCGACACAGCTCGCTTCCAAGCGAGACCCCCAACAAGAAAAGGAAGCCCAGGAATGGATGGAATCGATTTTGGGATATAAATTCCCCAAAGGATTTCCCTTAGAAGAATACATCAAAGATGGTCAAGTACTGTGCAAACTCATCAACACTATTAGCCCCGGAAGTGTACCCAAATACAACACTACCGGTGGACAGTTCAAAATGATGGAAAACATTAACCTGTGAGTACCTGATGCATTGTAATTTTTAAACAAATTATTTTTTATTCAAACTCTTTTTTTATTACGAGACCGATCGATATCAAATATTAAAAACAGTGTAGGTATATAACTGATTAAAACGATGTAACATATTCAGCTTACATTTTTACACCGATAAAACTATTTTAAGACAATTTTTTAATTCAATTCCCATAATCGAATATCAACGATTTACATTTACGTGTAAAAAAATTGAGCTCTTTGATCGATTCGTCACTACAACTTGCGATTTCGTTTTGTGGCGTAAATAGTATAAAATAAAATATAATAACATCATATAGTTCAACTTCAACAGTATCCCACGGGTCTTAGTTTTTTTTGTCCCATAAAATCAACACTATATGAGAAAACCACCCCATCTTATAATATAATACGCCAATAAATTGAACATCTTGTACTTTGGATATGAGTAAATACAATGTATTATAAGCAAAGTTTTGCAGAGCATTTCTTGTTGTACATATTATTGTTTTCATATTTGAAAATAACTATGTTTTCCGGGAACAACCACGGCGACCATCAATAATGATTAAAACGGCTTGTAGACTATTCGTTTAACTTTTGGCGTCGTGTCATGTCTGTGTGTCGCTACCCCGAATCGGAGGTAATTATTGGAGGGTAGGGATGATAGGGGTGGTGTAGAGTCTCCTTGAGCCATCTTACATACACATACGTGTACAACTATAATAACGGTTGAAAATGATATTGTATTATTCAGTTTTTGAGTATAGACAGTTTTTATAATGAACAAATCTCGATCAATTATTGCACTGCTGTGGTAGCATTAAATGCGTGTCAAATATTAACGCAAATCTAACACGAATGTTGCCATGTAAACATCACGATATATTTTTGAAAAGTTTTCAGTGAAAGAACTCGCGTTTCTACATTTCAATAACGTTTTGAACAGGTAACAGGCATAGTCTGACATTTAATTCGATTTTTTTCACCGTCTACGTATAGATAATATAAAATATTCAAATATTTATCCACACAATACTATTATATACAGTACACACATACTGAGTACAGACCGAACACAATATATAGCCCGGACGGTTGAAACAATAATTTTTTGAGGCGTTATTTATGCAGAGACCCCGCGTGCATTTATAATTTCGGGAGCGTCGTGTCACGCTAAGTAAATTTTAACGTTTAGAGTTCTCGTGGCAGCACAAACTTTTATACATGCTTATATACACGCGGTGAAATAAACTTTTAAGCGCGTCGCTGCAGAGCAACTACGTTACGCGCGAAAGTTTTTCAAGTCATAAATCATAAAGTGCAGCGTGTATAATAATAATATATAACATTATAATATGGGAATTGTGCACGGGGTGGGCGGCGGCAAGGAAATTCCTACTTCAAGTTTTACAAGATATAGGTGCAAAGTCTGTCATGTATGATAAATAAACGAACGCGTATTTTGAGTATACTTATACATATATTATATACTTATCGATGTCGACATCGTATTATAATCATTTATCGATAACATATAATATAATGTATACGATAGCATCAGAGCGCCGCGTACTTTACACATGATACTTACACGATATATAATAACATGTTCGTATGCGAGTCTGTAAAGAGTTACGAGTTGCGTTAACCGTGACGGCGCGCGGCGGTGCATGATGGTTGCTGTTGCGACGGGAGAAAGGAGGCGTAAACGATGTGCTCGTGGGTGGGTGTTCACCGTACAATCGTCCGCCGGGGTGACAGATTTTTGATCGAAAACACTTTAATATGCGGTGTTTTATTTTTAGCCTATCCGTAACCGACTTTAACTATGTTATATACGCGGTATCGTACTCATTTATATAATGTGTTTTCGCACTTGCAGTTTCCAGAAGGCGATCAAGGCGTACGGAGTCGCCGACATTGACGTTTTTCAGACGGTCGACTTATGGGAGTGCAAGGACTTCTCCCAAGTCATAATGACGCTGTTCGCTCTGGGTCGCGAGGTGAGAAAGCCTACAACTATAATATTGTATTACGTTGACATTTTCGCATAAGTAGCATTCGAGAACCGTCTATAACCGCCGACTGGACTATACTAAACATTATACATATTTTATTTTTAAATGACGATTATTTACTTATATGATACTATTGTACCTATTGTGTATAGACGTACAGACACCCGGAATGGAAAGGACCTTACTTGGGACCAAAACCTTCCGACGAAGCTAAACGTGATTTCTCTGAGGAAACACTGAAGGCTGGTCAAACCATCATCGGGTTGCAGGCCGGACAAAACAAGGGCGCCACGCAAGCGGGTCAAAACATAGGCGCTGGCAGGAAGATCATCATCGGCAAATAATTACACCGCACGAGCACCATTTAATATAATATAATATTATAATAAAATAATTTATATAATATATTATGTTATATACACACATTTATAAATAGAGTATATATAATGGCGTTGCGATTTATTATCTGAAAGTCGAGTTTTCAGTCGCGGTGTGTGTCGTTACAAGCGGTTATTATATTAATATTGTCATTATGGTGTGTGTGTGTGTGTGTGTCATATTGTCGTAATTATTATTAAAATAATATTATATGAGCGGTACCTATGTATGTAAATGGTTTTAAAATAACGCGCGAATTATGTCCCATTATATATTATATTGTTTCCACGCGGCATTATTATTAAATATCCTACTTGTTTTTTTTCGATAACCGTTTTTTACCTATATTATATAATATATATATATATATTATGTTTATTTTGAATTTAAAAAAATATATAAACAATATTATAAAAGACGATCAATATAAATTTCAACTTTATTATACATCTATACCTACTGGAGTTCTGTGCCTTGAAATTCTTCATGTGTATCACGTTATTAAAATAAATTTAAAAATATGTTACTTACCTAATCAATGTTATCCGTTGTTTATAACAGTCAATCTAATTTTGTCTTTTTAATTATTATCGAGTCACGTCACTTTTACTGATGAATCGTGCATTTAACTGTTTTAAAATTATAATTTATAACAATAATAATATTGTAAAATATTTTATGATTTAGGTAATATTTAATATGTATGTCATATATCGCGCGTCGGTGGTGCCGAGCGCGTGTCAACAATTTCATTCGCGCTTAAATTTAGAACCATCTGGTCGACGGGCGTCTGGCGAAGAAAGCATTGTGTAAAAGTCGACGACAGCCGACAGGACTACTTTTACTGCTACAGCTGGCATCTGAACGAAAATATTGTCGATTTTCTGGCAATCGTCGAACAAATAATATTTATGCCACCAACTCTTTTCACTCTCATATTATAGCAAATAAACTCAACAAAAACATGAATAATGTATATATACTTTTATACATAGTAGGTATAATAAACATTAGGTACATACAGTAATAATGTCGGTTGACTGTTGAGTGAATTTGATTTACACGCTTAAAGTTAAAATAATATTACGGAAATGCAATCTTCACGGAAATTACATTTAACATATTAATATTAATAATACTTATCACATATTATATTGATTATAATATATTAATATTATTATGGAATATGCATGTCAATTTAGTTTTTCGTCAAGGAGTGGAACGTTTAAACCAGGATTAATCCACGCATATCGGCCATTGGGTTATTTACAACTAACATACAGCTAAAATTTCATAAATGATGTGACGGTACCTACATAAATTACCAAAAATTATGATTTATGATTGTTTGATCACAAAACAGGCAGGCAAAAGTATAGTCCTATGAGACTTCACATGAAGCACCTATATATAATAATAATAATAGATAGGTGTCCGTTAATCAGTGCCATGTACATGTCTTGTGCTGGCAAAATGCAAACATGTTTAGTTGGTGATATTTGAATAGTACTATAAAAAATAGGTTTTGTAAAATTAATAAGGATACTTTACTTACTAAAATAATGAAAATGATTGTTAATAGCATCGGTATTATAACACTGATTTATTAATTATAGACTTAAAACATTATTTCAATATAATAGGTATTATTATATAATTATAAAATAATAATATAATAATATAAATAATATTATATATTAATATATTTTATAGAAACTTTTGAGCATTTTAAAATTGTAAATTTCTATCACAAATCATAATACTATATTTTATTTGAAATATATAATTGTTATATTACACTAGATTTTAATGAACACATTTTTTAACGTTTCAATGGAGAGGAGATAAAATCCCCCGCCCTCTTGAGTACACCACGACTGTTAATGGCTGCAGCGGGTACTTATATAGTTATATATACAACCATAATCGTATCTAGGTGTGTATTTTTTGTATCCGATATTTATTAAAGTGGTTGAATATTTTGCTTTACTGTTTCATTTTATTATTTTTTAATTTTAGTTATTGCTGAGGGAAGTAGCGATATATGCGCTACACGTACCTATACACCATTATAATATAGATGCACGGTAATAATTTATTATTGCGTGTATAAAATTAACGAAGGCTAACGAAAAATAAAAAACCACCCGAACAACGTGTTAATCGTGCGATATTTTCCCATTCTCTCGCGGTCCGGATATAAATGTTAATTACACACACAAATACACAATAATACACACACAAGCGTGAATGTGATTCGTGCTTTACAGACGAAAATATAGGGTGGATGTGGCTTGCTGCAGAAGCTAAGGATGGGTAAATTAAAATTTTTGATTTATTCGTTAAATATATGTATATTATGTGCTATATTATATGTGTAAACCTACAGGCGGACGTTAGTACGTCTTTGCACGGTTCAGCGAATCATTCGTCAAATGGAATGGCCAACTATTGAAATAAATTGAACCATGGTAATACTATATGTCTATATATTATGTATTATACAGTAGGTTAGTAGGCTAATAATTGTTTGACGAATAACTTATCCGATCGTGAATTTTATACTCCACAAATAAAGAATTTTTTAAGCAAGTGAAAATGTAGCACTATTCAACACATAGGTCGACTTCGCATTTATTTTATTATTCTCAGTTTATAACTAAAAAGTCCAAAAAAAAAAAAGTTTTTTGTACAATTGTTTAACTATAATATAATATATGAACTTTAAATTACATAATTTAATATTCTATATTCTAATATGATAATGTGTATTATTGATTATATCTATATTGTTAAAAAAGTGCACGTAACAAAAAACATAATTGAAACTCACATTTATATTATAAATTGCAAAAAATTTTCATAAAATTTTGTTCAACCAAAAAGTTTTAACTTAATTTGTTATTATTATTTTTAGAGGTATGTCACACAACGAGGTCATAAAAAAAGTGAAGTTGTATTACACTGTTTGAAACAAGTAATTTAGTATACCAAATTTAAATGAAAAATAATATTAATATAATTGAAGTTAAACTAATGTAGGTAGTATAAATATCAACAAACACTATACTTAAATCCCACACCTGAAATTGACTACCAGTAATTAACTATCTGTGTGTTTTGGTAGATTCTATATTCTCTTCTCAAAATCTATTACATACCACATTTTTTCATTCTCTCCGTGGTATGAGTGGCTCCCTCCTATAGTGTGTAACCCCTTCCCCATGGTGTACCTCTTCCCCTACGAGTAGTATAAGCTATAATATTATTATTATTACAGCGGAACAGTTATATTTTAATTTATATTTAACAAATCCATTAAAACGAACTATAATAAGACACTATAGTAGCAGAGGGGACCCACTTGACCATTTTTTGTATTATTTTATTGAATTGATACGAATGTATATTGTACCTACATTAATTTATTTCAAAATAATAAATAATAATAATAAAGGTGGAGAGTACTTAGTAGTAATTTAAATATAATTTTAACCACATTGTATCCATATAATATAATTATATTATAATATGGTGTACATTGTTATCACTTATTATATAGTATTATAAAACTATATTATGTTAAAAAAGTATATTTTTGTGTTGAAATCGTCGAAAATAGATGGGCATGGAAACCCTTTAAATTGTTTTTCTACGTAAATCGTGTCAAGGATTTGGCAGCTTCTTTAAAAATTCCAACGGGCATATGCAGCAGGGTCCTAAAGTTTTATCGTTGAAATAAAAAATATACACATTATACGTATACGCAGTAATTTTTTTTCTTTACAGCAAGAAAAGAAAAACTATAAATCATTGCGACGTGTTGTCGCGGTGTTCCCTTGTAAAAACAACAGTTAATTTAATTTAAAAAATATATATATATACAAACACTGATAAATGAAAGCTACTACACTCACGTATTAGATAATTAGTATTAAAAAAGGTGATATTTTAAATGGTATTAAATTAGGTATTACTTAAAATATAATATATGATATGGTATATTAATAAAAAAAAAAAAAAAAAAACACTACGATTTTCAATAACATTTTTTTCTTTATTTTACATTATTCATGGTTCACTAAATGGGCGAGGCTGAAATCATATTACTTTAGCATCACCCACTATTTTTTCGATAACTGGAATACTAAGATCGTACAAATTCATACAAATTACGTACATTTAATAGTTAATAGGTATATGGTGGAGAACATTTTCAAAAATGGTAAATGGGTGGTCCCGAAGTGATGTATGTGAAACAGCTTCTTTATAAATTCCAAATGGCATATTCAGCGGAGTTCTAAAGTTTCATCGTTGAAATAAAAAATATACACATTATACGTTTATGCTGTAATTTTTTTCTTTTTAGCAGGATGAGAAAAACTATAAATCATTACGACGTGTTGTCGTGGTGTTCTTTTGTAAAACAACAGTTAATATAATTTAAAATATATATATACAAACAAGAAGAAGAGAAAGCTGCTGTATTCACGTACCTATATATTCGTATAAAAAAGTCGATGGTGTTACATTACTATATTAGGTATAATGGTACCTATATATTATTATAAATTAATAAAAAAAAAAAAAAAACACAACGAATTTCAATAATATTTTTTTTTATTGTACGTTATTTGGTTCACAAATTTATTATCAATACATATATTACATAATTTTATATTTATTATATTTACAATAATCCTGCAAAAGTAAACACAAAATAAAAAATGTAATAAACATAATACACGTTATAATATTATTACCTATATACTCATATATTAAACATATATATTATATATATTTATTCGTCAAAATTATTTTTTATTTGCCGGACGAACAGAAATTACAATAGATAGTAATAATAATATTATTATAATTGTATATTGTATACTATGCGTTCGATATAATATAATATCACTATATAGTATATATTATAATTAATTATTTTATCTACAAAAAGTTGTGAGATAAAAAATAAAAACATCAAATTGTTACAATACGATAATAGAGGTTGAAATGACAAGAAGATACCACAAAATTAGTTGAATAATTTGTACCTATATGGGATAGTCATTACTGATTAGTAATTCATCTCCTTTATCCTAATAATTTTATACAATAATATTTTATGACTGGTTATTAATTTTTCGCACGTTTTAAACACGTAATATTATGTGTATTTAGTACTGCTCACGATATAATATTTCCTAAAGATTTTTGTTTTCCGGTCGGTCATGTGGTTAACTCGGAGTTTCTCTCAGCAGTAGTTACATACATCTTCTATTATAATACAAGCCTATGTCTGTGGTAATATGATGCTGGTTTTAAAATAAGAAAAGTTCATGCCCGGATTAAGGTCTTGATAGCCTTGTAGGTTGTATATTAGTAGGCTATAGTTAGTGAATAATTTGGTGTCATTAAATTTGTAAAAATATTTTATTTGTATTCATAAATGTATTGTACAAGCTATTTACATTTTAAATCAATACACATAAACCCAAAATTATTTGACTCGATAAATATTAAAATTATTATATTATTCACATATTACGAGTACATACATATATGTAAAAAAAAAAAAAAATAAAAATAAAATTTTATTATATTAACTAACATAGATATATTATAATAAATTTCAACATAATAAACCATACTATAATAATAAGGTACGAATGATGCATTTAAACAATTTCAATTGAAAGGCTTAGTCGCTTAGTGTCATTTGTTGGTACAACAACAACGGTTTTAGGTATGAAATATGAATACAATCTATCCTAAGATAATACGATAGAATTATTACTATTTTTTAAGGATAAAAAAAAAATATTGTGAATTATAACAGCTTTTATTGTTTGTACCTTAATCCGAGCCTGATAACCACCGCTAACGAATGATGAAAAATTGTCGCCCACCGCAAAAGCTGTTCCGCCAAAAACTATCTGTTTGGAGTGTTTGGACACCTTTATCATGAAGTATATAATATGGTTAATTTATATGTATTTTTAGACATTTGCTAATCCTATCACAACGTAATAATAATAATATTTATTATTATTATATGACGACACGATAGCAGTTCATTGTACCCGTATGATATTGGGTACCTATTAATATAAAGAGATGAGTAAAAAAAATAAAAATAAGAATTCCAAAAATATCCAACGATCCTTCATATACCTACACTCTTACTACGTCTTGGCAACATTATTACTACAGTACTACTATTATACTACTACAGTGGATAAATGTAGTAGACAACAATGATGTTCTATAGTCTATAGAAGTCTTATAACAAGTCTTTTTACGCGTGCGGTCAAGTTTTTTTATTTTAATCTTTAATAAATAATATAAGACATCTTTCCTGTGTAATATAATAGTATTCGAATAGAAAAGAAAAAAATGTAATTAATCATTTCCGAATAGTTAGGTAGTATAAAAATAACATACAAGTTTCTAATGTCCAAGGTTGAACTTCCATAGTCCACGGTATTTAACTAACTGTAAAACATATTATTTTAACAGAGTACCACCATTATAATATCGACGATCTGAAATTAAAAACATTTTTTTTTTTTTTTTTGGTACCAGTTTTCTTATAATATTTATAAGACGTAGAGACTGCTAAAAACACATTCATATACATACATATTAAATGGGTATATCGATGATCCCAAAAAAATTTCCTCCTAGAGCAATCGTCATATTTATTTTGACCCCCTTCCTTCACTTTACGTGACACTAAAAAGGACAGCCGAGTGGTTACCGCAGTTATAATATTATATTATATTCATACACTCAAACAATTAACTCCACAAAACGATTCACTGTACGGGGGGCATTTTATTGTCCACCGAAGTGTACTTTGATGGGCTTCGATTTCTTCTAAACACATTTACACACATACATACACACATATATATATAACAGGAAATTCGAGGGGCGTGTTTAGGTATATATTTTTTTGGGGTGGACCACAACGTACCCGCCCCGTGTCTATATGATACATTATACATATTATTAGACTTATTGTAAAATCCTTGTCGCACTGCACAAGATCAACCGAAAAGAGTTCGGACTACGGAGTAAAAATACGCAAGTGCTGTAATCACACAATATTATATTATAATATTATCGAGGATGTTATTGTTTTTGAATATTACACATATTTATGCGTGACAATATGGAATTAAAAGATTAGTCTGGCGAAAATCACTTTCTGTAGTAAACGCGAGACGACTCTTTAGCTACACAGGCACGGTTCTGAAAATTTAAAATTGAGGGGGGAGTTATAAAACGCCCTCCTAAAACCCAAATTGGGTCAGCCTATAGTCATTATTCGTGATAATGGCCACAATTATATAACTATAATATTTTTATGCACATCAAACTATACGAGTTTTGACGGATTGCATTTGCAATTAAATGATATCGCATCTTTTCCCATTATTTATTATTGTATAGGTATTTATAATTATCTATACCGAATCGCATATTATACCATTTATACCTATTACTTGAATTATTATTTAATTTGACGAGGAAAAATCAAAATATACATAAAAATAAAATAAAAAACAATCCAAATAAAAATAAAAGTTACGAAATAAACTTTACGGTTTATCCTCACAACGCGTAAGACAATATTTTTCTTATATTATTACCTACCAAAAACACTGTTTAAAATATATAAACTTTTTTCGTATATTATATAATATATTTTATAATAATATTATTATGTACAAAACGGTGAAATGCGATCGTCAATAATCGTACCTATTATTGTGGCGTAATAATATTCTGATGTTTCGGTGTATCATCGGTGTAATATTGTTATAACCAAGTTTTCCAACAGTTCATTGCCGCGTAGTTTAGAACAAGACATGATTGGACCCGGCCGATCCACCACCCGCACCACCGCCAGCGACCTTGAGCGAGTCGGATCCCAGAAGGTAACCGGCCGGTCCGGCTGCGCCCAACAGACTGAACGGGTGGTGGGCGAACTGCTGGTGATGCGACGTCGGTGAGTGGTGATGATGGTGGTGATTGTGATTGTGCGTGCCGCCACCGCCGCCACCATTCATCTTGTGAGCCGGCGAATTATTTCCTGGCGACCCATTTCCGGCACCACCACCACCTCCTCCACCACTGCCACCACCGCCGCCGCCACCACCACTTCCACCACCACACTGTTGCTGAAGCTGATGGTGAAGCTGCGTGTAGTTCTGGCCTTGGCCCAACAGCCATTTGTTGTTGTTCACCGCTTCCGACTGCTCAGACATTTTTATCGCTGCAAAACCAAAAACAAAAAAAAAAATTCTATAGAAAATCGAATAATGATTATTTAAAAATTAATAACCAAATAATAGTCAATAGCGCCTGAGCGCCCTATTTCCATTATATAGGTATGGAGTAAGCAGTGGCCTCACGAACATAATCTTCAGAAGATCAAGCATTGAAGTTACCTAACCAACCATCCACCCATAAAAACCTATGAAATTTGCCACTGTGAAAAATACAAAAAACAAGTTTTTTTTTTTAAAACCGACAACAAGTGACTGTGGACCAAATAAGAAAACAAATTTGCCTTTTTTCATGTTTTTATGCATGTACATTAATAAGGCATCGCATTAGAACATAGTAGTGGAATTTTGAGTCTGAAAACCTAATCCTTCACTAAGTATTATACATAATGTGATTTTTTCAAAAAAAACGTATTTTGTATTTTTTGACTTTTAATTCGAAGATATTCAATATTATTATTGTTCTATACCATACAACGACGTTTTTCCAATGTGTTTAGTGCGTTTGTGAAATGATGGCATCAAATTTACACAGTGAAAAATATGAAAAACTATTTATTATTTTAAAAAACCGACAATAAGTGGCTGTGGACCAAATAAGAAAAAAAAATTTGCCATTTTTCACGTTTTTATGCATGTGCATTACTAAGGCATCGCATTAGATCATAGTAGTGGAATTTTGAGTCTGAAAACCTTAAGGAATAAAGTGTATTGTTGATTTTAAATTTAAAAGGATATCTTTTTTAGTTTTTAATTTTTTTTTTTGTAACCGTGATTTTCATAAAATTATTTCATCATTATTTTTTTTTATTAAAATTTTCTAATATTAGTATTTTATTTCTTGATTATTTTAAAAAGTACTGAGAAGTTTTTGATTTATTTGTTCTTATTTTAATTTTTTTTTTTAGCATATAATAATAAGGATAATTTGCTGTCAGAAAATTTCCACGACGTTGATTTTTTTTTTTGCAACAATATATCAATGCGTTCTTTGTTCCTCTAAAAATCTTATACATTATAATATTAAAAGATTAATATAATTATTAAATTTTAAAATAACCTTTTATAGTTAATCATGGTTAACAAAAAAATTAAATTTAAATCATATTGCATTCGAGTCTACAATGAAGTATCACATTTTATGTCTTATTATTTTTTGTAAACCGTTACCAGGGCTAACCAGGGTAACCGTAACATAACATAACATTTTTCCCGTAACGCTTTTTCGGTAACGCTAATTCTGTTACGTTTTTAAAATCTATGTGCCACAGAAAAGACATAAAATGTCAAAAGTTACTGTCCCCATTCAGATAATTTTTTCGTATTTAATGATAAGTTGTCAAATTTAACCCGTAGAGCGTCTACATACTTGGACACTTATTTAAAATTTAAAAAAAATGTTATTTGACTATTCTTACATGATAATAAATATTAATATTACTATGCTACTAATAACGATAATGTTATTTATATAATATAAAAGTAAAACACCCATTACCGAAAATCATTCTAATTCTCCCTCTAAACATCATACAAAGCACATGCCCATGGCACTTCTAAATAAAATTATATCATATCATCCAACCCTCTCCCTAATAGATAAATATTATCAAATTAATGTCAAACTTCCTGGAGAAATTTAAGTCACTTTAATTAACCCCCTAATGGCCCTAATTATAACAATTAATGAATTAAATAGCTAACACTCGTAGAATACAGTCGGCCAGTATATCTTCCATATATGTTACTATTAGTTATAGTAAAATAGATTAGTATTTAGTATAACATGTTGTATACCCTATGTTATAATTTATAAATAATATACAATATATATAATACACTATAATTTAATGCATCGTTTAATTTAATTATACGGAAATAAAAAGTGTTATGCTACAAATTACTTGTTAATTGTTTTATTTAAAGTGTATATAGCTTTATATCATAATACTGTTATAATAGTATAACAAACCTTGGTCACTTGCGGAGTAACTATTTTCGTAAATATACCACCTACACAAGAATATTGCAATAAATAAAAATGAAAATTAGATTCTTTCAAATGTTTTTAAAGAAAAAAACATATGTATATATTATAAATATTATTATAGCTAAATTTGTATTTAGCCCGTATCAGGTTTACTAGGTTTATGTGCAAATATTATTTACATACAATTAGTTATTAAATAGAAAAAAAACTTAAGATCATACATACAATGAATGCTGAAATGTAGATGAATTGATTAATTGCAGAAACGGCCACGAGTCACATATTGTATGAAATTTAGATATTAATAAAAAGTATACTAGTCATGTGTTTATAAGCATTGAGTGTAAAACCATATTTAGTTGTTTAATTAGTATATAATACATTTTAATAAGTATTTATTCTTAAATTATTTTTTTTTCAAAACTATTTATATTATACCGCAGTTTTATCAATTATCTAACAGTTTTAAATTATTAACTCATGACGTTTTCGCAATCATTAATTCAGATGAAACATATAACTATAATATAATATAATAATAATAATGCATATACCTATGACCTATGTCTATTATATGTTTATATAAATATATATACTTATACGTCATGATATACAGCATATCAAGTATTTAAAAAAAGGTTAGCATCGCAAAAAGGTTGGCCTCATGCCCTCACTCATGTTGTATATACAATATGCATATTATGTAGCTATATAGCTGTCCGATAAAAATCGTGCAAGCGTACAATTTATGAAACGTAAATTACAATGTTTTTCTGTTTTCGTTATAAAAAAGCCAATGAAACTTTTTGAATTTTTAATATTGATAATTTTGCGCTCGTATAAAAATATATGCGTTTATATGTACTGACTTTTTCGATTAAAACATTATTTAATGACTTTATTTGGCCGTGTAATGTGTAAAATATATTTCAACGTTTTTATAATACACAAAGAATAACATACATGTGGGTTATTACTATTATGAAGTTGAGTTGAATAATAAAACTATTGATTTACTCTTAAGCGTTCAACGGTGAGTTAAATTACAGAGAAAAAACACTGGCGAATTAATGTAATAAGATGAACAAAATATGTAGGTAAGTAATTCTAAGAATACTTAGTCAAACGATCAAACTATGTGGACATAAAAATAATAATTAGGTAAATAAGTTTATATTTTTATAACAGTTTGCTGATGACTTTATCAACGTCTAAAATTCACTTCTAATAAACAAAAGTCTTTATCATTCTATTATACTCATAATATTATATATAAGTACCTACAGATATACAGCATCCTATATTTAATATTATAATATAATGAGATATAGGTCGTAGGAGCATCATCTCTGGATTTTGGATTTAAATTAAGGACTTTCGTTTGTATTTTATTGTTTAAGATAAAATTGTGTATTATTTGCATTTTCATTTCAATATTATTATACACCTACGTTAAATAATTATGCTCTAAAAGACTTAGCGTCTTGTTATATATTTAAAACGAAATCCTCTCGTATTCCTTCATTTTGTTTTCATCGGTATGTACATATGCAGTGATGACCAGGGGAGTAGTTTAATACTAAACGACATTATTGACTCTATTCTATCATATTATTATAATCGAATGATATAACGTAGGTACGACTACGAAGTAAGTATTTAGGTTTTACATATTATTTTCATCTAATGCACTTTTTACTTGCTTCGTAATGAGGGGAATAAGTAGAATGTGTATTTTTCTTACCAAGTCGGTTAAAAATATATACTGCACCAGCCATCGGGTGCATAATCATGTAGTGCACGCAATTAACAACACAATGAAATGTAAAATTATACTATTAAACCGTAAAGGTAAATGAAGAAATAAATATTATAGAAATAATTTTTTTTTTATTATTATTTGCAAATATTAATTTGCTAACATGGTATAATATATATGCACTTGCGGTAGCGGTTATACGCAAGCGATCTCTGACCACGGTCCTATTATAATATTCAAGGAAATTATCCAGTGAGGTTATAAGTCGGCCTGCGCCGTACTTAACAGATCGACCGCGGTATAACTGTGTAAGTTGCCATTACGACCACTGCCAACCTTATTGTAATAAATAATAATTATGTTGCAAAATATTTTCCATCAGTCAGTCTTATGCGAGAGACGGTTTTTCGCTTATTCTACACGAAACTGTTTTTTTTTTACATACATATTATATTATATAATTTCGTAATTATGCAACAACCATTTGTTGATACTGACATAATAGGATCACTTTTAAACTACTTTGAAATTTGAATTCATATTTAAAGATATTAAACATTAAACATTTTAATTCTTCTTAAAATTTAATTTAATTTTCTTAAATAGTGGGTGTGTGACGTTCCCTTAAGTAATATTATATTAAGTGGCTATTCAGTGACTCAGTATGACGACTAATAGAAAATATAAGACATCATCCCGATTTCTGATCATATTATACGATATATGAATTATTCTCCGATTTACACGGAACCCGTTGTCTACTTTCTGAGGATCGTGTTTCAGATCTCATCGAAGTACCAAAGTATCAATAGGTATGTTTATTGTCTTATTTATATTATTATTTATAAATATTAATTACAAATGCCTCGTAAAACCTAAAAGGATTGCCTTGAAAAGCAGTTAACTTACAAATAACTAAATCTTAAGTGGAATATCACCAAAAGCAATAATAATATGAATATGTAGTCCTTTCATTTCGTCACCGTGGTTATTGATATATTAACATGAAATATTTATAAATTGGATATAACATATATAAATAATTATTTTTTTATACATTTACGTTACTAAATGATGTTTTATTCATATTCAATAGATTATTTAGTTAAACGGACACCATTATATTTTTGGATGCATTTTGAAGTGTCTATTTTTGAAGTTTTTTATTTTTCAGTTCTAGAAAATTTTAAAATTTATTTTAGTATTTTAAAACAAAACAAAAATTCAAAACACTCACTCATATAAAGATTTTTTGGTTTATTTTGAAGTATAATAAGCGTGTTTCAAAATTTCCCACAATATAGTAATTGCTAATGCATAAGTGATATTATCTATTAAGTTACGGACATTAGACAATTATAACTTCACCCTACACCTACCTATATTTAATTGAGACATTTTTTATTGTTAAGCCAATTACTGTTTTAAAATAATTATATAATATTTTCTTCTATATTGTATTAAGTATTAATATAAAATGAAAATTGAACATGCTCAAAGTATAACGCACCTGGTTTCCACTGCAGTTGTTGGTCTATAATATAATATTATGTTAATACAATATACCCAACAATATTTTATTATTATTGTTTGATTAAATATTATATTACAGTCCTGGTACTTCGAAAACATTAAATAATATATATTACATATTACAAATTATAATAATACCAGTAGCGGATCCAGGAGATTTTTAAGCGGGGAGGTGCATTTTCAAAAAGTATTCATAAGATGGTTTACCAATTATAGTAATATTATATTATATTTATAAGGGATTTATATTTTGTATTATATGAAATACTATTTTTGGAAATATCATGTTTAACTTATAATATTAGATCCATATATTATAAATAATATTATACAATATTAGAATATTACGTAAAATAAACGTGACCCTAGCAAGGGGGGGGCTTGTATACCCATCACCGATCTCACTGATATAGTCGCGCTGCATTTAAATTTTGTTTGTCAAACAAAAATTTTCACAAACCTGTTCGTGGAGGTCTTAGCTAGAACGTAACGGCTGCACGCTGCGTAGTGATTTATTAACGCGCACTTATAGGCCCGGCTGCAGGTTCCGTGCACCTCGCCCGCTTCCGCCTCACTCGGCCGGCGACGATAAAATGTATGGAACCATTTCACGGGGCGCGCGAGCGTGATTTAAAACGTTCGGGTTGTGAGGGGTAGTGTATAGGATTAATCGCGCCCGTCCGTGATATTCGGGGAGAAAAATCTATTATCTTAGTTAACTTTTAATCACCGCTGTTACACCACCGCTGGATTGTTGTTCGCTGTCAAAGTGGATCATCGACGACCGCCGCCGTGGCACCGGCCAAACAAACACACACACATACACACGCAGGTTTTACTCCTCAACACCCTTCGTTTCGTCTTTGGAACAATTTTTCTTTCTTTCGCCCCCGTCGACCTACAGCCCACCCACCCGGCGACCAGCGCAAATTATCGTCTGCTCTCCTCTTCTCCGAACGATCTGCACCATCATCTCTCTCGCTCGCCGTCTCAAGCGTACCACTCGGGTATATATATATATATATTATATGTGTGTTTGTGTGTGTGTACTGTGTACAGTACATATGTGTCCTACGGGTCGTCTGACACTAATGGAAACGAACGACGTAACCAACAGCAATTTTCTAGATTAAACGTCACGGGGCTGTAGTACGCGTCTCTCCGACACTGCACGCGCGCCACGCCGATCGTTCGTTTTAATGCGAACGCGACGTACGGGTCGGGTGGGCAAAGCGGTAAAGGGCGAATTTTGCCGCAACAGCAGCCGTACCGTGTAATGTATAAACGTGTGAGTGTGGCTGTGTGAGTGTGGAAGATTCGTGTGTGGGTGTGGCCTCGGGGAGGGAGAGGGAGGGGTTCGCGAGAGAAGTCTGGTCGAGTGGAGGCTCCGGCGAGGTCGGTCGGTACAGACTTTACTTGTGTATTTATTTATATATATATATATTATATATAATATATATGTGATCGGCTCGCCTTTCTTTTTTGGATTTATATACCATACCGTCTCTCAACCCGCTATTGCTCACCGCCCCACACCATTGCCCCGTTGCCGACGTACTCGCTTCTCGTGCACCCGACGTCTTTATATACTACTTTTCAGATTTATCCCGTCGGTCCCACGAAAATAATCAGTCATCTGCGTCGGAGTAGTCAGACCCGAACCCTCGAGAAACGATTTTTTTCCACTCTATTCGCGTCTGCGGCTCTATCGTCCCACCGCCTGTCTACTGCTACGGCTATACCACGAAAATATCATAGAATAATGATATATTATAAACATCATTTTGTACGTTTTCGATCTTCTACCACAACCATGTCCATTTGTCATAACCCTGTTGCTCCGTTCTGTCCGTTACCCCCGATATCGTATTATTTTTATGTATATATATATAGTATATACATTATACGTAGGTGAAGTTTCGTCCGCGCGCAACCAGTAGCCGATTGAAAAATGCAGTATATTTACCACCTGATTGCATACATTTGATTGTAATACATTTTAAAATACGTGGTACACATTATATGTTATACTGGTGGTATAATTCAATTTTGTCGCTTACCTAAAAAACGGCTTACAGAAATCCCGAAATTATTTTACGAGTTTATTGGGTATATCATACACACGTGTAAGTATAATGCGTATAACACATACTATTATAGTTAGGTAATAATAAGCATATATTTCAATACGTTTTGTCTCATATATAATGTCTAATTATATGTATCTTTCATGTATTATATTTGACTTGTTTCAAATATCCAAGTCTATTAGGTTTAGGTACTATCGCCGTATATTAATATTATGCTATTTATTATAAACACGCATTCTATATTGCTTTATTTTTGTTTGTTTTTTAAACTTAGTTATACTGGAGGGTGTATATTTTTTTATGTTATGAGCTGATGCCCTAAATACAAAGTATATCAAGAATATTAAATCTATATTATTGAATAATTATAGTTTCAAAAATTATATGTCAGGTTTTTGTGATACCTTATCCTCTATATTTATATAAAAAATTAAAAACCGACATCTAGTCCATTCGAAGTATTAAATTGGCGTTGTTATTTTATACAGCTTAAATTGACAAAAATCGCGGTATATAAATCTACGCTCAAAGTTATTATCTGTTTATAAATTTTACCTGATCCATTAACTGATTTCATGTCGGTAGAACCGTTGTTCGAAGATATGCTACCAGGCGTGGACGGTGTGCCAGGCTTTCCGTCTTTTGATTGACCACATTGTTTCGGCTCGGTTTTTATGCTGGTCGCATCTACCGTGCTACTGCTACTGGATTGAGATGATTTTTGTTGGGCCAGCCTCTCTTGTTTTCGGAATTTTGCCCGGCGGTTTTGAAACCACACCTGTAAAAATAACTTCGATTAGTTTCATGTATGCCAACTTTCTAACTGTAAATCTATATTTTACAGATTTGGTAACATCTTATAGGTACTATACGAGTCTACGATAAAATCATGGCATTATAATTAATTAAAGTTGCGGCTTATGACTAATTATTATTAGTATCAAACTGATAGCATCTGTAAAGTATTTATAATGCTTCCAAAAATAAATAAATAAATACTTGACTAATTATAATAATTAATTTTGGTTATATACTTATATATCCTTTACATTAATGCATTCCGATCATACTGTCGATATTTCATAATCTTAAACTGAAATCTGTCCATATATGATATATATATATTACATAAATATATGTGGACAGATTTCAGATATATATATATATAGTATATAATATAATATATAATATATAGGTTATTAGTGTGTACCATTACTTGTCCTTATTTAGGACTCTCGAGGCTTATTTGAAACTTTTTTTAGTAAGAACACAATAATAATATATAAAGTTGAGTGGCTTCAAATATTCGTATAGTAGGTAGGTATGTATAAACATTATGCATATATAATATATATATATTCACATAGTCATATGTAGTATGTATGTATAATATATTACATGTGACAGAATAACGTCAGTATAAAAGTCCGTCCCTATATAGCTCTACCACCAACAACCGCATCACTCTTCACCCACTGTTAATCAACGGGAGCGCTGCCGCTAGTATTCGGTCCGTTTTTAAAAGGTTATCTTTTTGTCCTAAACAAACAGCGCAAAAACCCCTTGGCGGATAAACTTCGTGCAAAGTCCGTGGGTCTTGTGTATACTTATGACTGCTGTTGCTGCTGCCGTTGTGCAAAGAGAATGTACGTCCTACACTCGCAGAGATCCGCGGGTATATATTGTTTTTTCTCTCGTTTTTCCCCTTTTTTTGTTTTTCCATCACCCTCTCTGCGTCTTGTGTATACACCACCACACTATACTCTTAGTGTTGTTCGGCCTTGCATCACAAAAACCTACTGGTGTATTATATATATATATAAAGTAGTTCGACATTAGATATAATATATATATATATATATATATGTGTGTGTTTAAATGTAAACGTGATATTTACTTTCCACCTCTTAAATCCAATAAAGTTCGGTTCCGTTTAAACACGCGCGCATCCAGGACCTTTGATTCGTTGATGGAGGCGGCATCGGCCTTTTAAATAAACGCACGTGCAAAGGCCGTCGGCGACGTGTCTATTTACTTCTCTTTTTACTTTTTTTAAATTTCTAC
Organism: Aphis craccivora; assembly: GCA_009835225.1. Taxonomy (NCBI): domain Eukaryota; kingdom Metazoa; phylum Arthropoda; class Insecta; order Hemiptera; family Aphididae; genus Aphis; species Aphis craccivora. The sequence continues at coordinate 35,594 of VUJU01000635.1, read as the reverse complement.
CTCTCTTAACTCTGCACCCTTCTCACATGATTATTATCATTCGTACTATATGTCATAAATTTATTTAAATAATTATGAAGGTACATATTATACTGTATATACCTATATATTTATATTATATATCTACTAACCGTACTAACTGTAAAGTCTGAGTATTAATGTAATTTTTTCTTTTACTTTCTTTTTCATATCAGAGTTAAATATCCTTAATTATATATTTTAATTAAGCTGTCCCAACAAGACTAAGTATAAAATATTTTTATACAACACGTTTAAGTAAAAACGTTTATAAATTTAATCTAAGCTAAGTATTTTAAAGTTATGTAAAAAGTCTTATGTGCTTAACCTAAATATACCTTGTTTATCGTTTTTAGTTCTTAAATTATACTACTATAATTTATAAATCTTTTAAATTCCGTTTTTAGTTGCTTAACTTTATTCTTTATCGTAGTTCATTGTATTTCCTATATGAATTAAAAAATAATTTTAAAACTTGAAATCATTGTATTTTTAAATATTTTAGAATTAATTTGCTAACTTTCAAAAAATAAAAGCGATTAGTAATTTAAATTACAATACAATGTCATTTATTATTATCTAAGTTTTTATAATAACGTTTCGAATAAAACTACATATTACAAAGCTTTTTTCAGTGACGTAAATATAGTTTCATAAATTCTTATAATTTTAAATAGTTATAATGATATACGATGAAATAATTATGTACCTACATTTTAACAAAAAACGTATTAACCGACAATAAAAAGTCGGTTTTAGTAAAAAATTACTCCATCATATTTTAATAACACTTATATAGTTATATGTATTTATATTATATATCAATAAAATATACGTTATTGTAAACAGTTATATAGTTAATAAATTTAATTTTCAATTGACTATAATATAATATAATATACACCTAATAATTTATTTATAATATGCAATTTTGTAAATAATTTTACATAATATGATAATTTATCTTTTCATATTCGTGTATGATAATGACGATGATAGCAGCATATTATGTGAAGAGTACCTACCTATATTTGAAACAAACACGTCGTATTTGTTATTATTTTCACTGACGCGTTCACGGTAATGTACGTCGTATAACTCAACAGATGTGTTTCACTCGCTACTTTACGTCCGGTGGCCAATGTACCGTGCAGACCTTTGCCGGGTTTTTCGGTGCAATTAATTGACCGTGTCTCTCCCTCACTATATCGCTCTCTCACTCATACTATATCACTATAGTTTCTATGAATGCATCCGAGGCGTATTCATGAGGGTTACCCGCTCTCGAAATCCCGTCTGAAGTTAATTGAATATAAATAAATAACATCCCGTTTTGCATGTGTATATTTATATAATATATTGTACAATGCACCGATGTATAGTATCTCTTTTTCGTGTGTCATCGTCACCGAATGTATCACCCGCCAGTGTTTAACACGCTGTTTTTCTATTGTTCAAACGAGTATCAATAGATTTATAATAATATAAGCCAGTCCCCCGCGGTCGTCGCATCATTGTTGTTATATTATTTAAGTATACGACGGGTATGTTTTTTACTATTTCAAAACTTGTTCAACCCTGACGTAAACCTGCTAAATCATCCGATTTCGCATTGTTAATCGCGTCCGAACAAAAGACAGTATATAATAACAAGTGTTTACGAATTGATAAATTCGTAAACATAAATATAATATTTATCCTAGTGCTATATTATATAAAATATATGAGTACTTATAGTGACACCTCTCACGATTAGTGGTGGAATTTGTACACCGTAAATTATTATATATTTCTAGATAGGACTCGTATGTTTAAAAGTAAAATGATAGGAGTAATTATATAATACAAGTAAACGGTATATGATATGAAAGCTATCAACAAATTATATTTGAATTAAATTGAAGGGCCCAAAATTTTTTTCTCGCTTCGTTCGGAATGCATTTATAAAACAAGTGTATATTCTTATATATTTTTATTTTTTTATGGAAGTATTCAGTCATAATTAATACATTTTTTATATGGATAACTTTAAGCAACAACCTTATCAATAATATAATTAATATTAATTTTAGTTAACATTTATTTTTCATTGAACAATTGATTAATTTTTTACATACTTATAAGTTTTTGTAATTTAGACGGCATTCTCACTTCTTTACCAGTTAACATGATCATACTATAAAAATATACGATATTACCATATCATTATAATAATGATAATATAGATAATATATTACAATTTATAATCATTATCCATAATACCTATACATAACATATTATAGAAAACGTACTACAATTTCATGTATTATTAACACAAAGCCGTAAACTCATAAGTATTTATTTCATTATTAATTATATTGTAAATATCAATAAAATAAACTGTTTCATAGTTCAATATTATAATTTTTTTAGTTGCTTATTATATTTTAAAATCTAAACCCTATTAATAAGTAATAACTTTTAAAACATAAAACACTGTGTTTGGTCTGCCCTGATTATAATATGCTAATAAAGCCTTAAAGTGATTGCGTATAAAAATACGTTTTATAGGAGTTACGATAATATAGCTTAAAATATTATATAGGTTATAGGTATAATCAAAAATACCGTTTTGGGAGTTAAGGTAATTTTATTTAGTATGTATAATAGTATATGATTTTATTAATTTTATCATGATATTTGGTTAATCGAATGAATTATATATACTTTCGAACTATCTGGGTATAGAAAAACATAATTGCATTATATTTTATGCATTCAAGTATTAGGTTATAAATGCACAAGTGATTTAACCTTTTCAGCTTTATAATAATGTATTGTTGTTTTTTTCTTAAATAGCTGAAACGTGAGGAATTTTAATTAGTATATATAAAAGTTAAAGAGATTTCATTCCTTAAAAAATCACGAAATGTACTCTAAAATTAGTAATAAATTAAAAATTTACATTGTAGGTAAATACTATGTACTTACAAGTTACAAGCTTACAAATAAAAAATATTTTTTTTGAATATAAGATATTTTTTTCACTTTTCGGGTAGTAGTGCCTGTATTTTATATAGGCTGTAAGTAAGGCTAAATTAATTCTAATCCTAATATACATATAGTATATTATACACGTAATACATTATAATATTATCAATATAATATTTAAGTCGATTAAAATTTCAAGTAATATTCACTACAGACACGAGTAATTAAACTTCATATATTTTTAAAATTATAGCGCTTATATACATTTTTCTATTATAAAAAAAAAACTGGGTTCTGTTTATGGGATAAATTTAATTGGCACTGGGCCGAAGAGAGCATTACGTCCGAATTCAATTTTGATTTTGGCAACTACAAGTTTCAGAAAATGAATAATTTAACCAAGGATTTGAGATACGTGTTTGTTTCTATACCTCTATAAATTGGCACAAAGCCTAAAGTTTAAGAGAGGTACATTAAAGTTTTCAAAGTAACCGATGCGCTTTGATATAAATATAGGGTGTAAGACTAAGATCGCGGTTATTAAAAGTATAATACTCCACGAAATTGTAAGATAATAAGACTTTATGCAGTTTTACAATTATTTTTTTTAGGAACTTTAAAGTAGGTCATTGTTGACCGATGGTGGTATGCAGTGACGTTTACATAGGAATCAACATATGTTCAGCGCTCGAGGGATTCGTGAGGTTTTTGTATTTTCAATTTGCCAAAAACAAACAAAACCCGATATAATAAAATGCGTAAACAAATCTTCTGTCCGGTCACAGTTGGTTTTCACGTGGTAATGGCGACGGGCAAAGGTTAATATATTTATACATACATATATATACATTTATATATATATATATATATATATATATATATATATATATATATTCTGTTGTGGAAAGTAATCGTGACGTGACCAATCGGTTGCCTTAGTTCCCCCACCCGTTTTGTTCACGTCCTACCAAAAACACGCTCGTAAATCCTCAAGGGAGGTTCCATCTAGACGGTCAATGCTCGGGAAACCATCACGAGTCTGCATTTTATGTACACTACAAAGTATAATATTAATATACGAGTAGTATGTATAAAAATACATAATAATATGTACAATGCGTAGTGTGTGTACACTGTACAGATACCAATTCTGCCTTATACAAGTTATACACTTAAAATATTCTCAACTGGAAACACGTCTATTATTATAATACTCCTAAGTGAGCAACAATTTCATTTTAAGGCTTTAAGTGGCTCTTTTTATTTATAAATGGCAACCGAACACATAATATATTATAAACATATGTAGGTACTAGGTAGATAATAAACACCAGCCAGTCAGATGATTGACGTGAATTTTTCAAAATAAATTAAATATTTCAGTAGGTATACTTCTATATGCTATATACTTATATAATTATGTATGTATACATTACATATTGTGTGTAAAAATGCCGGACATACACGTTGGAGGCTTTTGAATTTATCTCTCATCCGCTAAATACTTAAACTCGTTAATTCTTAATAGTTTTTCCCCGAGGATATTTTATATACAACGGTACTTGTATTGATTTTATTTCGAATGTTCATCTGCATTTAGCGCGTTAAGAGTAATCATGTGTTTTGTTTTATGTTATTACTCATTAATCATTATATCGTATAATATGGTGTATAGGAATAATAAATATGTTCGTCTATTTAGTAAATATTGTAAATCATATAGGAAGTTTTAAACGATTTTCATATTATATTATTATTATTCATATTCGTATTTGCAGTTCATTTAGTTTGTATAATTATTGTGATAAAACTGAAAAAAATCTCTTTATAATTTATATAATTATAAATAGTTGGTATTCATTTTAATTTTAAATAATTTGTATGGCTTCACTAGTACACTCACAATATTTTGCAGATAGATATTACATTAAATAGGTATAATATTTATATTTGAATAGTATGATAATTGATAATCAATTTATCAAACTAATTTTATAAATTAATTATTATTAATAATACAATAATATTGTTGTTAATTTAAAAAAGTAACATTAATAAAAATGTTTCATAACTTTAAATAATTGACAAGAACGTAGTCCATCTTTAAAAATCCGGGGGTAGAGACATTGTATTTTTTAATGATATTGACTACCCTCTATTAATAAGTTTATTATATTTTATTATTTAGATTTGTATATTATATTCTTATAAACGTAAATAACTAGATCAATTTATAAATTATAATATAATGTAAAAAATGTAACATAGATATTGCATTTGATTCTTTAATTTATTAACTAAACAGATACTTACTTAAAAAGATGAAAAAACGAAAAAATATTAATAATTTATTAAATTTATATAAATATGAATAAAATGATATATATATTTTGGTGGAGACCTTTTTTTGAAAAAAAAAAATAATAATTAATAAGTATTATAAATTATAATATATGCAATTTATTGATAGAAATTATAGACATTATTTAATATTTACCATCATTAATATATGTGTTTAATAAAAATTAAAATATTATATGTATAATAATAACGGAAAAGCCCCCTGGCCTCCATTAAACCTCCTTTAAGGACGCTTTTGATAACCAAAGATAAATATGTTTAGGCTCTTTAGCAATCTGCAATAACAGTCAACATCTGAATAAAAATATATTCACACTGTTCACACTCACGATTTTATTTTGCTTAAATACTATATATATATAAACATATTTGTATATATTTTAACATAATTTTTTAGACATTGAAACTTTTAGAGTTTGATATTTTTATGCCTCCATGTATAAAAAAAAATTCGTAGTATCTATCGTATGTTGTAAATATTATATTTTACAACTCGGTATAAACCGATAAACTTTTATGTTTTCATACTTCGGCAAAATGTATTGTATGAAATTTTGCAATATTAAACTGTTAATAAAATCGATGCTAAGTAAAATATTAAATAATATATATAAATACCTACGCCAGGTTAGGTAATTATGCTATATATACAATAGCTTCAATATAGAAGCGTGACTACTTTCCGTTGCTTCTGTTGTGGATTCGAAATAATTGTTTGTCAATTTTAACTTGAAAATGGCATGTTTAATATAATATAGGTTATAGTTTTAAAAAGTGTACATAAATTTGAGGCGTAGTGATCCCGTGGATTCAACAGCTCTATTTATGCTGTGCTGGGTACTTTCTTATTATATGTAGTTACACTGGCTCTTTTCTTCTATACCTAAGGTTCATCACTCAGCCACGATTTTGAAAGTTATTATTGCAGACCACGAATAATCATAGTTCGTACACGTGACATTATAATTGAAGCTGCTATTATATATGTTTATTGATCTTAGACGGTTTCAATAAGTTTCACTTTATATGTTATATTTCATATTATTCGTCATACGACATTTGGAAAGACCTATGTTGGGTGTCCTATAAAATTTATAATAAATTCCGAGAATCGCAAGCACAAATCAATCTGGACATTTGTGTAATTAAAAACTATAAACAATATCATTTCCAATCTAACTGTTAGTACCTATATAACTTATTGTAATAACTTGGTTTATTAAAAAAAATCTTGGGGATTATTTTATTTTTGGTTTGAACATTACTGTTTCAGAAAATCAGTAAACCTATTTATGTATTCATTGGAAATGTGTCCGCATTAGTTTTTTCATTATGGTTTTAGTAATGAACTTTAATATAAAATATTGCGTTATGTAGTGTACCTCCAATTCGTGATAAAATCTTCATTGGTGGACCTTGATTTATGAGTTAATTTGATTGGAATTAGTGATGTATGTCTATATGTATCTGATTGGATCAGTATTTTCTAATGTAGTTTAAGCTATATTCTTAATTTTTTTAAACATACTTAAGGAGTATCCTACCACTTTTTCAAATCAAAACATCTGTATTTTATTACTTGAAAATGTTGGTGTAATGGTGTACCTAATTGAATGAGTACCTAGTTAATCGGTTATTAAAATATCATTATTTAGTTCTTAAAAACAGTTTTAGAAAAATAAAAATATATTATATTACATTAAATCTAATATTTGTTTAATTGGACCATTTTTACAAATTGTTTACAAATAACAAATGCTAATAAATTAATATTAATTAGATTAAAATTTTTAAATTTTTAAATTACCATATTCTCGACAAAATTATCGAACCTAAACCGCTATTGTCCTTGGTATACTTCATAATAGTTAATAATTCAAAAATGACTTGCGCAAATTTTATTTACAATAGTAAAGGAAGTCATTATTTGAAAACCAGAAGTTTGTATCTCTACATGACACTTCAATAATAATATGAAAAATCTCAAAGAATAATAATAATAATAATATAATATAGTCAGTGTTATTACACGGCTATTGATGATGGGAAAGTGTGAACAATTTGCCAAAAGAAGTTTTGTCCGGCCTGATGCAGGAAACCGACGAACCGGGTGGGTACAGTGCGTGATGTGTATATTATCGTGGCTTGCAACAATATTATATACGTTGCGACATAATCTCGCGTGACGCCAGAACGCCGGAGAATTGACACCATCACCGGCGGCGGCGGTTGTTCCGGTCCGCTGGGCCGTTATTAATTTAATATAATATTACATATAACGCGTTCTTTTTCGTAGTATTATACTATCATGTATTCCCCGCTGTCTGCTAACGCGCGAGCACGTCTTATTTCAATCAGCCGCACCCCTGCACCGGCTGCAAAGTCCCATTTTATATTCTTCCGACGCGACGTCCACACACTCATGTATATGTATATTATATACACGTATATAATTTATATTTATATAATATATGTAAGTACATACGTGTCACACGTATAATATGTATATGTGTGTGTGTGTGTGTGTGTGTGTGTTTATTATGTATATATCATATTATATTTTATAATATAGTTGCCGGGATGATGTGCAGCGCGCCAGAATGGCGGCGAGAGATGACAACGCGCAAAATGAGACCACGATGATCGTAGTTTTTTGTTTACCATCCCAGTGCTACTGATATATATATATGTATAATATATATTATAATACATCCACGATGATTATTTTGTGCTTTTTTTGTAAACATACATCGTTATATCGTATATTATAAGCGTTTATCGCGTACCTAGACCCGTAGACTCGTACCTATTAACTGCGCGTATTTGTAATATTACAATAATTGTATGAATAAAAATTTTCAGTTCTGTTTGAAAAAAAAATCTTTGCTGTTATAAATTAACAACGATACATGCATGGTGTACGATCTTCAAAAATATACGCCAAATAAAAACTGCTGTTGTTGTGTGCAACGACTTTGGGATGTGGAGAACAATACGCGAGTATATAGCTACGACGCTTCAATATTCATTATAAATTTCATATTGATAAATGCATAATAGTATTAAACTATTTAATCGAATAACACACGAGGTACTGTTTATGCAGATTTATCTGGCTTCAAACCTTCAGGGTATTTATTAATTATCTATACGAGTCAATACACTGCTGCGTGCTGTTTTTAATCGGCAGTATTTATCTTGAGCACGATAATTACGATGTATAATATTTCACATAGGTATCTCATTTTTGACAGCATATTAATGTATATTATAATACATGTATATCGTGTTTTCGTTATTGTCTCGTGTAAAATATGTCGGGTGCGCTTTGCATTCTGCATTCATCATGATGATTTGTGATCGTTGTCCCACTTTTATGCACTCGTAACGGTCCATGAAATTCGGACAATACGACACGCCGGCGAAGCCCTTTTTGCGACTATCGAATAATACGTTCAAATGGTTATTATAGCTAGTGCAGTATTGTGTTTAACATTATAATATGTGTTATGCGCATGATGCATAAGGTGAATTTAATATATTATATATAAATAAAAACATTGACACGTTACTTCGCGTTTATGATGGTTATACGATATAGGTAAATAATAATCTTTAGACGATTTAGGTTCAGAGCATAAACAATAATTTCGAGGCCTGCAATTGTGTAGCCGATAACATAGATTTATATTTACCTACTTGTGTCTTTAAAACTAATTAATCAACTTAATTTTTTTTTTTCATATTCTGGTGGAAACAAAAAATAGTTTGGTGTTTGAATTTCACCAAGAAACTGGAAAGGCATATAGCAGACGGTATGGACGATACTGCTTATACATTATCCAAAAAGTAAATAATAGGCTGTTATCAGTGTATATTATCAGTGTACAGAACAAAAAAGATCTATAATGTTTTCTGAAAGTATCGCTCTTGGCTTTGTACTGTCTGCATATTAATCTGTCTCATTATGGTTATGTATGTTTAACCACCGCACTATATGCATCGCTACTAAATTTCTTTTTTATTTCTCCACTAAGGCACTAAATATAACATTTTTGAAATCAATTTTGCTTTTTATTTTACTTTTTTCAAACGCGAAGCAAAGAATAGGTATATTTTACATGTTCCTTATTCGCGTGTATATATGGATTTTCAAATTGTAGGATTAAAAAGTCAATCACTACCGGCAATACCCTGTATTATAACATATACAGCTCGCGTGTATATATACCATTTATATTATGCATAAGCGACTATTATAGACGTCGTAGGTAGTTATAGCCGTACACACTGCACCGCGACGAAGTTGCACAAAGGCGGCGGACGAGGGGATGTATTATATCGTAATATAATAGACATCACAATCGAACCCTTTACTGTAAGTTACTTCGACACACCAACACGTTTATGTATATAAATATAGCTGTCCCCGAGCGTGTACAGTTCATTAAACCGGTAACAATAACGTCACGGTGTGTGTATATATGTAGGTGCACCCGGGATCATGATGATAGTTCGGATCGGAGAGGTCTCTATGAAGGTGCCTACTGTATACAGTATATTGGTCGACCGGGGCAAACGAACAGCAGACGGTGTCGACTAGCTTTATAATAGTAATAAATGTATAATAATAATGTATTATGTACTGAAACTGAATTAACAACTATATATATATTTATTATACCTACCCTTCGTGCCTGGTGTTTAATAATGTTTATTGTTATGCTCGGCGTGCCTGGCTGCTGCAAACAGCGACGTGTAAAACATCATATTATACATATATATATATATATTATGTATGCATGTGTGTGTATGTATGTAAGCACGGCCGCGATACGACAGAAGGCTAAATACTTATTTAACACATGTTAATGTTATTATTATTATTTATTATTTTTTTTTTTTAACACTCCCCCGCCACCAGGGCGACCTTTTGCGAGCAACTGAGCAAACAGAATAAATTCGCCCCACCGATGCAATGAATGAACGGACGGACGGACGGGACGAGACGTGCCACGTACAAATATATACACAGGGATTATGGCGCCAGATTCGCGCGGCGTTTACAATAAATCAACGCAATATTGTCCCTTCATTACCCGTCGGCCGTCGCTGATGCACGAGCAGCATGTATATATATGCCTGTGTGGCTATACATGTATTATAATATTATGTCGACGTGTGTGTTTGGGGATTCGCTTTTTTTCGTTCGTTCTGTACGATTGATTTTGTTTTTCCGTCAAACTACACGACGTGTCGTAAAAAAGTCGATTTTATTGTATATTATAATAATTCACACACNTTTTATTGTATATTATAATAATTCATACACACACACACACACACACACACACACACACACATATATATATTATGTTATTATGAATGCGTGCTCTGCAGTCAGTAAATGTCTATATTTACAGAGTGGTAACCTCGGAATTATATATAGGACGAGTCACAACAATAATATGATGCCTAATACTAAAGTATAATATGCATATTATACTGTGCAATATTAATGTATCATATCGGTTGATAAATTTGATTAATAATGAAAGTGTACTGTCTTATTTAATAACGTTTGTGTATTATTATAGGTATATGATGATTTTTATAAATTGGCTCCTAGAAATAGGTAGTAATCACGAATTCTACAACATAAATTAGTTTTCTGTGCGGAAAGAAAATTTTAATGAGCAATCGATGAGTTTCAAGTGACCGACTAATGTCATTGAGACAATAGCTTCTATTGGCACTTCTAATAAATTATAATGAGGCAGCAATTGTAATTAATACTAATTGTAAGATGAAAAATACCGTGAAAATGTGTACAATTGTATATATATTGACATTTTGAAATTTTTCGATTCAATCCTGTGTATCTTATTATAATATACTCGTAATTACATTAACTTATCAGTGAACTCAGTATAGATACGCACTCCGTACGAGAATTTAAGAACGAGAATCGTACAAATATAAATAAGAAATTTTTATTTATTTTAACTTTTTTCACCATATAAATTCGTATCATTTGTTTGTTCATATTTTTCAGTATAATATAAAATATTGTACAAATTTAAACTACTGTAATTTTTTAAACGATCAATGTATTTTGACAATTTCAAATATTTTGTAATGTCGGTATACTTTAAACTTTACTTAAAGGTTATATATATACGTCGACCTATTTAGTTGCACTGCAAACTATTAACTTTTAAGTCAACTTAGCGATTGAAATTGTTTACCCAAAACAATATTTCGTCTTTATCAGACTCTGATAATATTCGATTTAAATTGAACTTGTTCATGTAAAATATGAAGTTGCATGCATTGGTGCGTGTGAATACTTTGATTTTGATCTTTATTTCAAAATATAAATTGATTCTTTTGAAGTTTTGAATATTATTAAAAAGTTGTATATTATATTAATGCCTTTGTGTTTCAGATCATCACAGTGTTATAATAATGAAGAATTAACAATACATATAATAATATAATACACTTCGGAGTACCTACTGCAGTTTTCATACACTATATTATATTAGAATGGGGATGGGAACGAAACGACCATTTATGTATTATATTATGAATTGAGTTGTTGGTGTTTATGAGATAAACGAACTCCCGTGGAGCATAATACATCGACGACAGTTTAGCTGAGCATGCCGGGCTACTGAGACCATTATATTATAAGTTATATTATAAGTGTTAAAAATGAACGATGATGATAACTATGTGTTTTATAAAAATGAAAACAACATAAAATATATCCTATATGGTTAATATTCACTTAACCGGAATTCAACAACTATTAAAATAATGTGGCCATTTCCAACAGCATGCGCAAAAGTACGTTTTACATCATAAATTCATAATAATATATATTTAGTGTTAGGGAAAAACGGCTTAAGTTAAAATTTAGAAAATAAATGTTTATTGCAGAAAAACAGTTAACTTCTTTTTTTTATATATAAATCATACTTGCTTTAGAGTATGTTATTATAAACATGATGGTAATGATAGGCGTAAATTATGTTTGTACGTTGTTAAGTATTTTAATGACGAGTAAAATGACTTAAATCATTTTTATTAATGTAATCATGTAATGGTCCAGAAGACAAAATACCCGACTTAAACCCATTTTGCAATTATATAATCTTTGTTCACTTACATAGGATGCAAAAGATTAAAACGATTTAAGTTTTGTCTACTTTCAGATACTATTACTGTTATCTATAGGTAAATTCATAACTACGTCCCTTGACATATAATACATTAACACGTAATGACATTACTACTAACATAACTAAAACGACATAACGACGTCTAACTACATCGTTGACGCGCTTCTGATTATATTGTTATCGAAAAAAACGACGGTGACAGCAAAAACGACAGCGGATATAATAATAACACAATATTTTATTGTATTATTATATTGTTAAATTACTGTAATATCCGATCGCTCGCGTTCGCGTATAAAACGTAGATAATAGCGGGGAACAATGTAGAACACGCCGGACGGCGTATAACCGGAAGACAAATAATTAGGGTTCCGGTCGCGCGTGTCATCGTCAAGTGGCCGACGTGTGCCGTGCGAAAAAAAAACGTACACACCACTTACTCACACATATCACTTACACGCGCACACAAGAGTATCTTATTTCCCGGACGTTTAGCACTGCCAATCGTACGCCGCACGGTACATCCGACGAAGTGTCAACGACGGGCGGGCGGGCGAGTCGATTAAGGCGATAACAGAGGGATGTGCACGCGCCGCGCGCGGAACCGACTCGTTTTCCTTTTGGCCGGACAACAACAACGGTGGCCGGGCCTCGGATTACGCTCGCGAGTTGTTATGATTCGATACACAAGTGTATAATATAATGATATAATATTTTTATTAGAGACGGTCGTCGTTCGCATGGATAATATTCTGCTATCGTTACAGCCATCGATTTTTATCGTTGTTATGACGGTGATATCGTCCGACACGACCGACGAACACAATATAATAATATATAATATGAGTATACCTCCTAATAATATACTGTGACGTTTGTCGCGTTCGTACCCTAAATTCTTGTATTTGTGTTTCGAGAGTGTGGGAAAACTTCCGTTTCTCGTGGCAACCTCTCCCCCATCCCCCTTTAAGCCAACGGCCCATTGGCTTCGAGAACGCACTTGAGGAGGGAATGTATTTGAACCACCTTGTACAATAGTTAGTCACTTACGTATATATATTCAGGTAGGTACATATTACCTATGTCCTATAAGAATAGGTATTAGTGGTATTACGTTATTCAAATGTACAGTATTATCTCATAATTATGTTATTTTAGTATTTAGTGGGTTATTATATTAAGACTAGGGTGTATACTGTTTATGCATTAATGGTATGTTTTCTTTCCAACAACTTTTTAAAAATTTGTTTAGTTGTCCAAAAATCGCCATCGTTTAAAATAAGTAAATAATTAATAAATATAAATATAAGTGGTTAATAAACCATTATAAAAATAATATTGTTATAATAGAATGTACCTAACAGTAACAGTAAATTACTTATACAATTAAAAATATGAATGTTTTATGAACAAAATAGGCATGACTGAAAACTGAAGAGAAGAAACCGTATAAGGCGTTCTTGCAACTATCTCATATTATAGGGAGAGTTAAAAACGATGTACAGGAGCCAAAACATTTAAGAAACTAAAAAAAGACGAACAGAGGACTAAAATGAAGATTCAATGTGATCTAGGAATTAAAAAAAATATTTAATTACTAACAATTTAATCCATCTTACGAAAAAACGGAAACGGGAATAATACATTAATGAATTATTCCATTGAAAAGCGAAAAAGTGCATAGGTAACGATTTAACAATAATTAGGTAAGTAATTATATTATATTATAATTTATAATAGGTACGAGTATAATATAATGCACTCCTAATTTAATCAATCTACCGAAACATTATAATTTATCAGATACATTATTTATAACATCTGTTAAATACCTTATACATTAAATTAGGACACTTTTAAAATTCATTCGAAGTAGCTAGTATATACCAAAATAAAGTTAATAAAAAAGGGAAGTGTTTATACGTTTGGTTATAGCAATAATTGATTTGTTTTTAATACCTTTTATACTTTGTATAATTATGAATATTATGATATAACGAGTAAATTATTGTTAAGTCAGCATGTACGAAAAATAAAAATCTATAATTTATAATGAAGGTAATTTTAAAAATAACTTAATGTTTATTGATATTATTTCAATTGCTTATATTAGAATACACCTAAATAATTTGTGGCTAAATTCAGCTTTTTTTATTTGTTTTTATAATTTTTAGTTACTTATTGTTTTTTTCCTTCTAAAAGTACTTAAAAAAAAAAATAGCAGTCTACGAAAGATTAAATTAAATAAATTAAATACTTCAGTAATTAATCAAAATACTTATCTAGTATAATTTTTTCAAAAAAACTATGTGTTTACTTTAGAACAATGTTATGAAAGTTATGAACTTAATAATAATTAATGAAATTATTAAATTATGTACACGTGCCATGATTTTAAGAGTGAGAGGAGATACAATTATTATAAGTTTTAATAGCATGCCCGGAGACTACTTAGTTTTTTCATGGCTTCTGTAGAATATAGAACTTATTACAAAGAAAATAATTGATATACATGTAGAAACTTTAATAATTGATTTAATATTATTTATTATGTAACTTCAACCCCAGAAATACAAATGAGATATTTTTAAAAATCGTTTACATTTTATAAAATATGTTGTATTAAAAATAAATAAATCAATTTGACAATTTTTTGATCATTTTTTTCTAACATTTTTTAAGGGGAATTAATCACTTGTGCTTTAAAATAAAAATAATTATAATTATAACAATATTTTTAATATTAATAGTCTAGTAGAGACTTTAATAATACTATATTATTAATAAAACTAGATAATAGTTGAATGTTGTGCTTTTTAATATTTTTATTACCATGATTCAAATTTTCTTCAGAAAATGTGTCAAAGCCTACTTGGTTTAGCAAAAATGTAGTTCTAAAAAGGTCACTGAATACTGATTCATTTTTATTTCCTTAGTGTCAAAGGATAATTTTAACAGATGACATTGATGGGAGCCTTCCTATTCATGCTCAACTGTTACGTAATAAACTTGTTTATTAGACCTATTTATTATAATTTTTATATTTAATGTTAATATAAATTTTCTTTAGTAATATTATAAAAAAAAAATGTGAAAGTTGAATTGTTGATAGTTTAAGAAATAAGAATATTCAGTCCTTATAGGAATTTATTCCGATAACGATAAAATATACCATTCGATATCTGAACACACTAGATAACAGGAATAGTAAGGCGGTTTCTGGGTAATTTCGGGAATTTATAATACATTATACTTTTTATTTTACAGAGTTTTAAAAAACATTTCTCACGATCCAACAAAAATTTGAGGTTTGTTGGTACTTAATGAATAATAGGCATAATATATTATAGTGTTTAATATAAGTACCTATATACACAATTTGTATATACAAGTTTAGTATGCTCTTATTTTATAATAATATGACTTATATTTTCAGAAATATTATAATACAATAAACAGTTTAATATTTATTTATTGTTTTCTTTTACCATTTACCAACATTATATTATGTTGCATTAAAAAACATGTTTTATTCGAAATAATGTGATTATATAGGTACTTGGTACATTATATAAATATATATAAATAGTTGTTATTATTTTTAAATCTAATAAACATCCATAATTTTACATTGAATAAAACATACCTGAACTCTAGCCTCGGTAAGCTCTATGTGTTTGGCGATCTCTTCCCTGGTGTATATATCAGGATAATGTGTTTCTTGAAAAGCTCTTTCCAATTCTTTCAGCTGTGCTGAAGTAAAAGTAGTCCGTATTCTCCTTTGTTTTCTTTTTTCCGTTAGAATACTGTCATGAGTGGTGTATGGAAGACTTTTATAAGCCGCTAACCCACCTGTAAATGTTTAATTATTCGTTATCGAGTTTAAATTTATAGGTAAATAAATATATTTTAATATATTTTAATATACAAGGTAAAAATTGTAACTACATAATTTATATTATGTTATTGTTACAATAATGTTATGTTACCTACTTACAGAAACGATTACATAAACAGCAGTAAGCGATTGTAACACTAATAATGCTCAATATCGCATACCTATTATTTATTTTACTAACAATTTTTATCATAAAAATCGACATCCTAAACATATAATAGATGGTGCATTTACTCATAATATAGTTAAATATAGATCATTTTTTACTGTTATGTTTATATTTTTTCCTTATACCTAATTAATTAATAAATAATAATAGTTAATCATTTAATAGTATGTGTAATAATATAGTTAATATTATGATTTTACTGTTTTTATATATTCCACTAAAACCAAGGCAAGGTAAATTATATTATTATAAAAAAAAAAAACATAATATTTTATATTGTGTAGTGTATGATACGTTTGAAAAATTATTACGTTAAAATTGGCATAAGAGTATAATTTAATTATTTAAAAAACAAATATTGAAGCCTGATGGCTTATATCAATGATAAGTATATCGTATTATTAACTATATATTAAATGTGCTTGTAGTACATTAGTACCTACTAATAGTCATTCCATCATACGCCGTTCAATTTCTATTTATTATTAATAATATATACCTCCTAATCTGCTATAATTAGTTATTTTATATATTGTACATTAGGTATATAAGTATTAGATAACTAAATACATATATTTAAATTTGCCGTTAATTCCATGATTTATCATAGATACCAATCATTTAGATTCTAAATTGATATTACTTTTAGGAATAAATAGGACTATAGACCAATAAATATAAGTAAATGCGTACATAGGATATATATATATGTAGATACACAAACAGAATAAATTAAGTCATATTGGTTTTTTAAGAATAATGAGATACACATTACATACATGACCTTTACAACATGTAGCCATGTAGGTATAATAATGCATATAAATACATCATATTGAAGGTTTTGTTAGTTTAAGTTTTTTGACAAGCTTATAAAATGCTTTATATAATGGCGTTTTAATACTACATACGAGGTTATTTAAACGATAGTTGGTGTAATATTAAACATTTTTAAACACATAATAGAACTAATAGATGCTATTTTATAAACGTTTTATAGTGAGTATAATACGTATATAGGCGATTGTATTTATTGTTTTTCATACTTTTTACGATGAAGATAGCCGATAGTACATAGGAGATATTGTTAAATGATTCACTTTTTCTGAATCTAGGGACATCAAAGCCTCAAACTCGTAAATTTGGCATGTATAATATTTTATCGTGTCAACGATGGTATTATATTATATTAACTGGAGTGATGCAAATCGATCGATTGGCCGACCGGAAATATTTCTGCATAATATTATATTATTAAAATTTATAACACGTTAAAACGATAATTCGTTTTGATACATTAACAATAAAAAACTGTAGCAATATTTTTCTTCTTTTTTTTTTTATCACGTCATATACATCGTCTCTCTCCGCGCGGCAATGGCGTCGGTGGTATTTTGCGTGAATCCTCCATGAAGCATCTCTTAATGATTTATTGTCAAACCGTGCGGGTGAAGACTATAATATTATAAAATTATACACACTGCAGAAGCCACGGTTATAAGTATAGTGGTTACCAGTATTGGAGTCAGAGCACACAGAATAAAGAAAACCTCTTGCCCAAGTACGAAGAGTATGAGCTGCATAATAAAGTAAGTAGTGTTTGAAAATATTTAACGGATTACTACGAAAATGAGAGATAGTTTATCGATGATAAAATTAAATTAAATACCTAATTCGATAGTAAACAATGGAAGTGTATTTAAAATTTGAACGTCATATGCGCAACTCATATTTTTTTTTCATCGTTCTCACATTATATAACAACAACAACAACAATAATTAGGGCTTTAAACTTTATACATTAAAAACATTATCTAAGTATATTTAGAATCTCGAAAACGATCTTATAAAATACACTATAATTGTATATTAAAGAACCAAAATATTTATAAAATATAAAATCAATCAAAAATAAAATACTTTAAATTAAGTAATAACTGATAAGACTTAAATTAAACAATAATTTATATTATAAAAAAAAATGCAATAGTAAAGATTCAAAATTGAATTAATTACTATAGTTCCTTTGTAATTCCTATTTTTTTTAAGAAAAGTTATGGATAGTGTATTTTTCTACAAATTCAAAGCCCCTTCCCACCATAATAATATTGCAATAATAATGATAAAACGATAGAAGTGGTATAGGCGTATTATGATTTACAATAAATAGTCGCGATGGGAAATTATCAGTGAGGTGAAGTGAGTTGCAAAAAATAAACGAATTAAACATTAAAACAACAGATACTGCATATTATTATAATATTCGTCGTACACGTCGTCATGAGGTAGCCGGGGATAGGTAGATATAATATATACTTGCATGATAACATTATTATGTGCGCGATGATCGGAAAAATACATTTTTTATAAATATAATAATGTTACATAAATGATGGATATGACGAGTGTGTATGGGTCGACGACGTTCGTGCGCGCGTGTGCGTGTGTATTATATACGCGTGTTCGAGATTATGGAGGTCGGTTTGTTCGCGGTAACCGCGAGCTTGTAAAGCGGCATAGTGGGTAGGACGTAGGTATGGATGAGGCGCGGCGCGGCGCGAGCTTTTTGTAAAAACCGTCGCGTGTTTCCCCGAACCGTAGTAGTAGTAGTAGCGCCGCCATTTTTGCTCCGGTCTTCGCTCAGTCCGGGTTGTGCGTTCGTATTATATTGATCGGAATCTCCCCGGGTGGCTGTGTATAAACTCGGTACACCATCGCGATGCGCTGCCAGTGTGTGTGTGTGTGTGTGTGAGTGAGCAGGATATATCCTGCCTGCGTGCCCATCCTCCTCTTGTAATCCTCAACGTCGTCCCCCGGCCAACCCTCCGTAATAGTGTATATATCTATATGTATACACGTCCGCCGTCCATCCGTCGTATCCTCGTGATATATTTTAACGACCCCACCGCCACCTACCGCCCCTCCGATCTGATTATTATTATTATTATTATTATTATTATCTACACGAACTCGAAATACGACGACGACGATGTACATTGTTGTTGTCGCTGGTTTTTAATCCCATTAACCGAGATGCGCTTTATTTATATTGTGTCTGTGTGTGTGCGCGTAATATTGTTTGGTCGGAGAGAGCATTTTTTCTTTAATATACAGACACATCGCGCCATTTTTTTACGATATTCTCTATATATTTTATGCACTGCACCACTGCACCCCTCTTGCAGCAGATGCACCCTCCCTATTCAGCTGTAGTTGTGGTGCTGCAGGTATATTAATTATTATACGTATGCGAGCGAGAGGATATAAATAATAAAACAAAAACTATACGGCGAGGAAGGATGAAAACTGTACGTATTATATGATATACACATTGATATAGGTAATTATTTAACCACTGCGGATACACTAGGCATACTCATTGCTCATGCTTTTTTGTTTTCCTTTAATAATGAATTTATTCGAATTCCGATTATTGAAATAATGCTAAATTCTTAAGGTATACCGTACCTACATAATTTATATTTTTGTTGAAAATTGTAACGTTTTTGTGTTTATAATTCAAAATTCAAACGTGTAGTTTCTCAATTATTGTTTATTAAAATGTTTAATACAATTTATTCATGGAGTTTACTGACATGCACTCGCTTTATCTGATTATATTTTACTACAATTTACCGTGTGATTATTTTATCAACGAACATTAATTATTATCACTTGAAAAACTATTCAGGTTTTTGAAAACATTTGTTGTCATAATTTTTTAAAACTTTTCACTTTCTTTAATGACAGCATACATTTTTAAATTCCTTATTATAAAGCAGAGTATTTTTTGAAGTAGGTACATAGATGTTTAAAAATAAAAATTTCGGACAAGTATAGTTTATGAGTTTATATTTAAAGTTTAGATAACTGGAGTGGATTGGTACAGAGATACCCCACTAATTGTTGGTTCACGTCTTCTACTATCCGGTCATCAAACCTTTAATATTTATAACAAATCAACAATTAGTCCGAAATTTGATTTTATATAACTCTAATACATAAAAATGAATGTTGACATTAAAAATATTTTAAAAACATATACCTAACGATCAAAAATTGTAAAATATAATTTTTTTTTAATAGTTATTTATTTTGTTTTTCAAAAAATCTCTATTTTTATTTTTGAGATAATAACACTTTATAACATTACAGTAGGTAACCGCCAAGAACTTATAAATAATATTTTTATTTTTCTATAGCCGAGAAGAACATAATAATAGATGAAGGGATTGGTGAAATGTGCTATGCTGACATGCCGCTATATAGATAGTAGACAAAATGGCCTTAATAGGTATATATTTTAATAAAATAATTTATCAATATCTATTTCTTACTCGGTATAATCATTTTTAAATTTTAATTTATTTTAACTTTAACATGAATTGTTTTCAACTTCTACATTTCTTTAATCGAAGTGAAATTTCATATAAATATTCTATGAAAAAATCGAATATAGTATATTATTATTATTATATTTTAAAAGACCAATATTAAAATAACTTGTTACTACTCAGTAAAATAAATATTGCCCAATATATTTATAGTCGGATAACTAAAGTTACTTTCATTACATTGTGTTTAGAGTTTTGAAATTTAAAAAAATACTATCTATAGATTATAAACATATTAAATCTATTTTTGGTTTTGTTTCATAGGCAAGTCTCACTTTTTTCACTTATGTCTATTTTTGTAGGTTTAAAGGCTTGAATCCCTTAGATAATACAATCAACTTTCGATTTTTTAGCACATATCACACGTGTGCTTTTCTATTGTATTACAAAAATCAGCACTCAAGTAGAACATAATAATATATAGGTATGTATATCTTATGACCTATACCGTACCCTATATGAGCTTGCAGTAAACGTTTTCAATATAAACTTTCTTATGACTCAATATATTTTATACATAAATAATAAATATATTATGTAATATGTCACTTTATGCCACTTTGTTAACAATGATAAATTCTAATGAAAAATATAATTATTAAATAAGCGCTAATGATTTAATAGTTATAATATTCGTAATCTAATAAACATAATTATTTAATGATTTAAGTACGTAATTTTCAGTGGCGCAACTAGTTTCTGTAAGAGAGACGAGATATATTCTTATCAGGCCATGAATGGGCTGACAATTTTATTTTAGAATTTCCTATTATAATTTTATACTTGGAGGTTAAAATCATTTTCTAATTGCCAAGGAAAAGTTATTCACACAAGACACAACTGAAAATTAATAATTGGAAAAAAAATGTATTTTATTTGAATATTAAAGTAAATTATATTACTTAATAATATAAAATATAAATAATTAAGAATTGTAGTTACACCTAAAATAATTTTTTTTCAATGTTTGCAAATATTTTATTCTGATATTAATATTAGTTGTAAAATATTTTTTTATACGTACCTACATACATAAAATGGAATTGAGACTATAACATATTAAACAATATTTTAATTATACATATTTCCAAAAATGATCGATTACAATATTATGTACTCACAGCCCACAGGTATAAGAGTGCAATAATATATTATTAGGTACAGGTTATAATATAATATGCATTAACTAACAGTTTTGTACAAAAGTGTAAAAAAAATCAAAATATATTTAGTATAGAATAGTAAAATTGTCAATTTTATCATTTATACAAAAATTGGTTTTGATTTTTTTTTTGAATTTCTTAAAAGCTGGAGAGGGCTATAATTTCAACAAAGAACTTTATCATTCTAAGGTTCTTCCTAATTGTGCCACTGGAACTTTTGTTTAATAATTTCATAACGTTTTAAATGTGCCACTTTATGTAGGTGGTTTCCTTCGCGTGTCTCACTGTGCAAATAGAAACATTTTACCTGTAGGTGATGTCATTTTAATATTGAATGGAATCAAGGGCGCGGTACATTTACATCCTGTAACTTTTTTTAATACCTCTATATTATTATGTAAAACTGCAAGGTGATTTTTTGGATTGTATGTGGATATAGGCAGATAAGTACCTATCGAGATTACATCCATCGAAAAATATAGTATATTAAACGGTCCCACAGATTTAATAAGCCTGAAAAAATATATACTCTCATTGTTTTCACACCATAAAATTTCCATAAAGTTTTCGGCGAAATAAAAAATGGTTTTTTTTTATTCAATATTGACCGTTTATGTGTGAGGTGTTCAAAGCTCACTGACAGGAAGTATTTTGATTTTTTTTCAAGTACAATGCATTCAAAAAGATTAATGCATTAATTAAAATACTTATACAATAATATGATTCCACTAATTTGAACCGCACATCTGCTCAAATACAAATCACTAATTGTTTTTAAATATTATGATGTTGCTATTGTTTTTCATAAAACTCTTATGACACTTTTAAATATACCTATCACTAATTAATGTAGATCTATCGCTGTAAATTATCATTTATACGCTTTTTGTTTTGAGTGAATTAAGTACGTAAAAACACAAGTACGGAGTTTATATATTTACAATATACATAGGTACTACATATACTATATAGGTATATATAGATTTACACATTATATGTTATACGTTTTATGAAGATGTCTATGCATTATATATATTATATACGAAACGGAATTGTACTTTAACGACTTTCAGAGTCATAAAATGTCACGCAATACTTTTATCTAATATAATTCAATGTATATTGGGAACTATATATTTTTTATTGTACATAAAGTATATTTAGATCCTTAAATTCGGGATTAAATTTCACCCCGATTGCTGCAGTGTATACGAATTACGTGTAAAACCTTCGTCGTATTAAGAGCATATTTTTTTATAAATAATATATTATAAATTACGAGTAAATGGTTGTACAACACTATAATATATAGGTAGTTCAAATAATACATTGCAATTCATAAATCGTAAATATAATAATATATACCTACTATGA
This sequence comes from Aphis craccivora, assembly GCA_009835225.1. Classification (NCBI taxonomy): domain Eukaryota; kingdom Metazoa; phylum Arthropoda; class Insecta; order Hemiptera; family Aphididae; genus Aphis; species Aphis craccivora. Next base: position 12,060 of record VUJU01000635.1, on the reverse strand, counting down.
TCAAAATTTAAAAACTGTACACATAGTTATCTACTAACTCGACTTTGGCCGTCTTAAAATTAGTTTATCAATCTATCGAAAAAAAAGAAAATATATAAATTAACAGTTGGGCAATATTTAACAGAATCAATGATACTCGTTACGCATTACGATTAACATTTAATAGTATTAATTTTGGATGTGATCTGCACTTCGCGAAACCCTAAGATTCAATAAAGTACTAATGTTCATGGAGAACTGCAGATTGAGAACCGCTGAAATGAGCAATTGAATTATGATCCAGACGCTTTCTATAGTTGACGGTTTTGATCTTTTTTTTTAGCCTAACAATACTATAATGTTTATTAAATTCAATATTTTTTTCTAATAAAATTATATTAACGATACCTGTTTATAGCTATATTATAGTATGCGTGTATTATTTTAGTGGAGAACCAGTACTTGGCTGTAGATCGTACTTAAGATCGATATTTTTCTTTAAAAAGAAAAAAATAAACAAAGCTTTTGAATTAAATAAAGTTATTCGTGGCAGCAAGCGCAACGGCATAATATTTAATTGAGTTACATCCTTCGCTTCTGTAATAAAGTCGCGTTCCTTCCTAACTTGACCGTAGAACGTTAAATTATTTATAACGTCAGCTATTACGATCATTGTAGCAATTATTGTCCTCGTTATTATCATTAAACTTAAGAGGCCTTTTGATACCGCAAACGATAAAATGTTTACAACTATAGTCGTACGTATTAATATATTATGTTATAATTAATTATCACAGCTAAGTGCTAAAACGTATAATTTAAATTTCTGAACAATTATACAAGTAGCGCCAAAACTGAATATTATACTGATGTATTATTACTTTATTTTGTATCAATTCTACTATAAAATATATGAACTACAATAGGAATTTGATGCAGTTAAGTTAGGTTAATGGTCGGCATTCATTTACGACCAAACCAACCAGTTTGTTCGTATAAGATTTGTGAACATAATATATGTTTTGTTATGAAATATACAAAAACGAGTGATTTCGAATCTATAATACGTATTATATATATAGTAGGTAATTGATACAAAATAATATAGCATAATACAGATAAAAGATTTTTCAGTAACATAATATAATGAATGTAAAATAATAATCATAATCATACAAATATATTATAATATACCAGACCTAGCTATGAGGCTATATCCATATACTATATTTTTATTATTTATTGTATATCATACAAATATTTCCGTGGTTATAAAAACGAACAGGAAAGTATATATTTTTCCGGGCGAAAAAAAATCTATTTGTATAGGCTGTCATACGCACTTAACCAGCCAATTTCTCATAGTTCCCCCTTTTCAAGCCGGTCGTTTGTCTTCACACTTGTCTATCACGATGTCCGACCCCCTGTCAAAACTTCCCTCAACTGAAATACATCACAACTTATGTATTCTGTCAGAACTATTTCCCTAGAGAAACCTTATACCCATACATACGAAATAAATAAAATAACTATTAACTTTTTTTTCGGTCAAAAAATTATAAGCTTAGAACACTTTATATTACAAAGGAGCACATTTATCACGTTATCAGTAACGCAGCGTATTTTGACCACATATTACCAATATATTATACTTTAATAAGTGATAATATTCTGTGAATGTTTTATTATATTTATATTTGTATATATTTATATATATTTATCATTTTAGAAGTTATATAATAATGCGCAAACGAAATATGTTTATAAATTTATATTATATAACATGGTGTATAATATTTTTTCCAAGAATCGCGATGTTACGTTCATACGTTCGGTACAATAGTATATACTTAAGATATATTTTTTAATTTATACTTGTTTGTTATATTATAAATCTGAGTAAACAAATATCTTAGCATAGTGCATTGAAATAAAAATAAATAAAGTAAAAAATATACATAGTAGTATAATATTATTTAAAAGAAGTCGAGCGCATAAAATTATATGAAATATTATGTACCAATTCTAGAAAACATTAAATAAAAAAACACATACATGAAATTTAAAAGACATTTAAATATTAAATTTTAACCAAAATGTCGTATGACTGGCAAAAAAATATTTCCGCCTGAATTCATTCTGATAAATAATACGGTTGTGTGTTTCCCAGATTCGCAGTAAAAAATTTATACCGTATACATTACTACTTAATGAACATTGTATGCTTTTTCTCTAAAAATGTCTTCATAAATTACTACCTATATTAAGATTTATTAATTGTCCAGAAAATTTGTTTTAAATTAGTTAAAAATTTATTAAAATCTAAAAATAAATATAATAAATACTAGATATTTAGAATTACTTTACGTAATATTTTTCAAATAAAAACTACATTTTAAACTCTCCTGCCAGCAGTGCTAACCTTTTATTGGTTACTGGTAAAATGGTAATACATATGTTTTTGATTATGTTTAATTGTTTTTATTTTGTAATATGTTTTTTCTAGTGTTTTTCATTTTATCAAATTTAATAGTGCAAGTCTACAGTAATACTAGCTGTTGTACTTATATTATACAAAATTTTTACTCTGCTCCACAGTGTTAAATATATATATTTATTAATTGTATTTATAATATAGAATTTACTTGTGTATATTGAATAAATAAATTTATATTTATATATATTATATATATATATATATAAATGGAAAATGGAAATCTTTATCACGTATGTTCTCGGAAACCCCTCATCCGATAATCTTGATTCTTTTTTTAAATAAAAGAGTACATCGTGGAACAAGTTTAAAGCCTAATTTCAATTATGTGAGAAAGTTAATTGCGTAATTATTTTTTTTAAATGTGTATTTTGTAATATTATACTACGGCACAGCGCAGAAAAATAACACTGACGTTGTTATGTCTGATAGCAATGAAACTTTGGAAAGTTGTACGAAAACTGAGATTCACTAATATAACGCTGTATTTTGTATTAATTAAATAATAATAATTTTTTATGAACGTAGAGCTTTCACAATGATAGCTCGAGCCTTGAAATTTTCACTGTACCTTCGTACCACTAAGTTAGTATATATAATATGAAAGCATTTTACAAAATTCGAAAATTCGCATTTTAAAATGATTCTTGCACAAGTTTTTAAGGATTCAATATGGTCAATGAAAATGTTTAAGTTTTAAACACTATTACTCCGAATACTAAATAACAAATTGAACAAAGTTTGAATCATATTATAGAGTTAGTATATTAAACGGGTAACGGAGTGCACGGGGTCAGCTAATTTATATATATATGTATATCACGTATATAGATAACATGCATAATATCTAACCTATATATGATTTGGATATAAGGTTATATTATCAAGCTACTCTTGAAAGACTAAATTATATAGACTTTTAGGTATCATTATTTACCGGTAATAATCGTTCAAAATCAGTAATACAATATTATATAATTCTAGTACCTATTTTATTAATGTAACTAAATTATTACGTAGATATCTATGTATTTAATCTATCTAAAAACAATAATTATTTAATAGTGCTGATACATTGACAGGTATTTATGTTATGTTTTTAATTTTCAAATAATGTGCATTTCATTTATGTATGAAGATTCATGATCTACTCATTGATTTCTAAAACAAATGATAACTATTTTCTAAACTAGTTATTAACTGTTTAATTAGGTTGATAAATGATGTAATTAGAAATAATTTACTAATAAATACTAATAAACAAACTAAATATTAAATTTTAACTATTGGCAAATTTAAATTATAAATATTATTAGACTTTTTAATTATTATATAAGCTCAATGCACCTAGCGTTGTTTAAGATTTATAGTATGTATTCAAAATATACTCCTAAGTAGCTTTGTTTAATTTCAAACTAAATTTAATTTAATTAATTAAAGAATAAGATAAGGTAGTAGGTACTCCAAAAATGAAAAATATAATAATTTACTTTGCCAATTATAAGTATAACCTAAATGAGACGTCAAACCAAACTCGACACCCAGCTAATTATGTATAATATTATCATGAATAAGCCATAAGTATAGTGCAAGTAAATATTTTTAAATGTGGTAAATTAAATATAAGTAGAATCATTATTATTTATAATTTATCAATTACCGAATATATGTATATGATTCTTATTTTCTCTTATACTAATTCAAACAATTATAGGTACCTATTATTATTAAATAGTGGATGCGTGGTGTCCTTTTAAGTTATTCAGTCAATTAATTAGTAGACTACCTAGTTTGGTTGAAAAATTAAAAAAAAAATGAATTTCACTTAAACTTATTAACAAATTAATTTCCACAGCTCATCTTTAATAATATTAGGTTGGTATATTTGAAACTTATCATGAGTTGGACAATGGAAGTTTAAAAATATCAGATGTTTACCGCATACATACATAATTTGATACATAATATTCGTAATTTACGATGACTTATAACTTGTATGTACTATAATTTATATAATATATTGCCATATTGGTACTTATATTACTTTATATTATTTGTTATTCATCATAATTGAAGTTCACGCTATGCTCTACGACTATTAATTCACAACTATAATAAAGAATGGTTAAGTTAACCTATTGGCTATTAATATATATAATCTATATAAATGTTTTATTCATTTTTTTCTTCCAACTAATATTTTTCTCTTTTATAAGTTTATGACGTTTAGATATTCTACGATAGTTTGATAAACAATGAATCTTGAATGTAAACACTAAACATATAATTGTTTTTTTTTTTTAGTTTGAATTTATACGAATTTAACTTTTATCGTACGATACCATATTGTTATTGAGTTGTAGATGGATTTCTGCTTTATTGAGATCACAATTTATGAACCCTAACTAAAAATATGATATGAAAATCAGAAAAGTACACTATTTTTTTTTAAAGGAAAAAGGCTTACAAGTTGGAGTGATAACCAGATAATAGATAGATCAGTATCATATATAGGTATTATAATATCATGTATTATATATTATATATTATTTATAGTTGTGGACTGATCTGATTATTATTTTTCGGCGTAAGAATATAATATGTCATGAGGGTACTATTTGATTATTAAAGACGTCATCTATATATATAACATACAAATCCAGATTTAAAGTCGGTTAAATTCTTATAATTTTTAAAGTTTTGTTTTTAAATAAAAAAATGCAGTTTTTCAACCATCTCGTGGACGATTTGGTCAAAAAGTGAACTCGTGTCTGGGAATCACAGCGAGGGGGTGGGTCATTACAATCTACGTCATATATTGAGCGCGTTGCGCGTCGCTTACCTGGCAAGTTCATTGCGGTCGAGAACATAGTCGGTCGTCCCGGGTGATGGTCCTGGTGATGTCCGTGATGATGTCCTCGGGCGGCGGCTGCGGCCGCGGCGGCAGCTGCGGACGTGACACCGGTGCCGTTGTGGCCGTTACCGGACGCGACAGCCGCGGCGGCTGCGGCGGCCGACAGGTGATGACCCATAGCCGTGTTGTACGACCGAGCGGCCATGGACGCGGTGGGACCGAACCGGTATGCGGCGTGCGTCATCTGACCGCATGTGGTCAGGTCGCCGTATCCCATGGCCGCGTGGTCCATGTTGGACGCGGCCGCGGTGGTGCCGGTCAGACCGTCAAAGTTGGCTTGGTTCAGGTACGAGTAGTCCATGACGATTGTGCGTTATCACGTACCGTTATCTCATCGGGTAGCGCGCACGTGCGTGATGACGCGTATATATATCCACTCGAGTATTGACGATGCAACTGCTGCAGTCGATAGATAACCGTGCGCGTATATAATCCAATCGCGGAGTGTATAGTGTCTCGACCAAACGGTTTGTTTTATAATATTATATTATGTTATTTGATATTATATTTTTCTGCTTTTCCAGGTAGCATGCGCGTGTCCAGCGATAGAGCGAAATCGAGCGCGATGGAGAAAGACGTCCTCGGAAAACGAGGGGGGTGGCAAAAATCAAAAATAGGCGCGTACGCAAATATATTATCGCGTATAGATAATATATAGTAATTACACGCGCAGATATTACAATAATTGTGATGCGCTGCACAGCGATGCCATATACGGCGGCGATGATGATCTAATAATAATAATAATAATTATAATTGTGTACGGCGATACAGTGTCGTATCGTAACGGGTGAAAAGTGGACGGCGGCGGCGGTGGTGGACGCGGTGGCGGACAGTAGAAGACGACAACGACGACGACGACGACGATGATTACGGTGACGCGCGCGCGGCGGTATATACGACGGTGTCGTCGGTTCCAAATCAAATGATGGCCCTGCGTAATTCAATAACTGGCCGTCGCGTAGAAAAGTGCGAATAACCCACCCCCTTTATTCGGGCGGCGGCGCGCGGCGTGCCGGTCACCGCCGCCGCCGGAGGGGCGCGTACGGCGACGGCGGTGGCGGTGACTTTGCGGCCCCCGGGTTGGGCGGGGCGTGCCCGGACGATACCCTCGCCCCCGCATCCCTATTGGTCTCGCGGCGCGCGCGCAACCCCTCACCCACCGCCGCCGCCGCAATCCACCCCCGCGGAATCACAACCGCGACCACCCCTCGGTTGGGGGTGCGCGTGTGCGGGGCTCGACGTACGCCTGTTTTCTTTTTTTTTGTATTTTTTTTTCGCTAGCGCTCGCGACGGTTGATACCACCACCACCTCCGCCGCCGCCGCGGTAAACCAACGCGCGAGCGAAAACACCCGTGTAATGCAGTATAATATTATTATATTGTTATTATTATTGTTATCGTTGTATTACCAGACGAATCCCTTCTTATTATATGTGTATTATATATATATATATATAAGCGACTATTCTCATCCCTCTTGGAGGACGTGTGTACTGCACCGTTTGTTTTTTACTGTTTTTATAATATATAATATTACACTTACGACGATATATGCACCCAAATTCGTGGCGATTTCTTTTGTTAAAAATATATCACTCATCATTTTATTTTATATTTATATACGTATACAATTTGAGTAAAAAATGGTGAGAATTGTCTAACCCAACACTATACTAATACCATTTGCTGGTGAGATATTTAAAAGATCTTGCAATTACATATAATAATATTCATATTTTCTAAAAGTGTTTTATAATTTCTGTAGTTTATTTTAATTGTTGGTTTTATAATATAAAATTTATATTGCGTAGGTAAATTACATGATATACGTCATGAAGTCACGAGACCTAAATATATTTCTATTAGTTTTTGCATGAATATATAATAAACGTGTTTTTAACTCTATTCGCTTATTATACTTATAAGTACTATAATTATCGTACGACCTATACGGCATAATTTTATCAACTACACCAAAGTCAATAATATTTACCTAGACGGCTAGACGTTCATAAAAACAGTTATATAGTTTACCGTAAACACTATTCACATTAATGGACTTGTACCATTTTGAAATCGACGAACGATCAAAATCGCCAATGTAATGTAGCATGCTATTATTATATTATCATCGTTATGTTACCAGACAAAAATTAAATACTTATATACATATATGATATATGCATATGACGTGTATTACCTATGTATTATAGACGATTATTCCCGTTCCACTTCAGTCTTGAAAGTTGCACGAACTGAATTTTCTGTTATTATGTTGTACTTTCGTGATGGCCGTGACTCCGTGAGTATTACTATACATCTTAAAATGTTTGTACATTTATATATACGAACCATAAAAAAGAAAAAATTTTCTCGCCAAAATTGTAATTTTTTTTTTTTATGTTTTATACGTGTACAATTATTAAATCTTCATTATTAATTATTAATACTGAACATAATGTCAGGAATCATTTTCTATAGGAAAATATATTCTTAGCTGAACTTTATCAAAAATAAGAGTCATCCCCAGCTTAGATATTATTATCTGATATAATATAATATAGCGTATTATAGTTTATAACTACCCTAATAATGTTTCTATATATTAGGTACATACAGTTTATTAATTATAAATATAACTCTATTTACGTTTTCTAGTAGGCATGTAGGTGTATCCAGTTTTTTTCTGAGGGGGGGGGGGGTATTAAACATTTATTACTTACCTCTTTATTCTTTTTTCAAACTATTAGTATTTTTTTTTCGAAGACATTTCTGGTGGGGGCTTATAACTCCCAAACCCCCATGGATACGCCACTGCTAGTAAGTATGTACCTATACATTTTATAAAAGAAAGTGAAAAACGTTAAAGAAAATATGTATATAAATTGGCAAATCATATTATATAGAAATTTATTTTCAATGTATATATTATAGCATATCTCAATTAAAAGTTCTTAAAAATTAATTATAGTCAAATAATAGATAGGTAGTTATTATAAAACACTCATTATTTCAAAAATTACTAACGTTTGAAAATATTTTTTCTTACATGATTTAAATCGTTAAAAAACATTTTTTCTAGAATACTCCAGTGCACAAAAATTCTAAATAAGGAATTTATGGGTTGTATAAGTATTTTAATAATTTTTATGAGCAAAGTCGAGAGGTACCTCTCAAAAATGTTAATCTATTAAAATTATTATAATTTATAACTAATAAACTGCTTATATCATAAATTTAATTTTTATAAATGTAATACCTTGAATACTATTTTTTTTAGTAGTATGTAAAAATATACATAAAAATTGTGTTGTTGTTCATTAGAGTAAAAACTTAATAAACAATAACGATAAAAAAAATAGCAAAAAGTATATATGTTTTTTGATAATGTTGAGCTTTAAATTATATTAAAGAAATATAATTTTGAAAAACATTAGTATTTTCTGAAATAATGAGTGTCTTACGAAATGGGTCACTCTACCAGACTAAAGGTCGACTCATTGTTATATAATCTGGTTAAAGTTTGGTTATATAAGGAAATAGATAAAAATAAACACTATTTAAATTTTTGTTCAAAGGTCATATTATACATACCTATATATCTTTATATATTATGTATCATAGTATATTATGGGAAAACTTTGCGTTATAACAACATTTTACACATAATATAATATATTAGGAGTGGTCATTATTATGCAAATGTGTTATATACATAATATATTATTATACTTTGTATACTCATCTTATGTGGTCGTATTATTGTAGGTTTGTAGAACTTTATTATCCTAACCATAAGGAAAGAAATTTAAAATATTCTTACACGTCGATTAATAGAATAATATTGTATCTAAATTTATATCTAGTATTTAAACACAAAGCACATAATAAAAGCACAGAAAATAATAAATAAAAATAAAAATTATAACCAGATTTCAAAAGATAGAAAACACAGTTATATTTAAGACATCGATATACCACTCATCTTTGCATATAAACATATAATTCTTTATATAAGTATTATATATATATTATATATTATTATATAGGTACTCATTATAATTATATATAGTAGTTTAAGAAGTATTAATTTTAAATGTTGTATATCATCTATATTTTGTATTTTTCTGGTCCATACCACGTTGTTCAAATAATAAATAATAAAAATATATAATATTATAAACATAAATACATTTATCGTAAAAATAAAAATCATGCGAGAAGTTTTGGAAGATAGATAATAATATAACAGTAGAAAGACCATAAGTATTTATCACTATGCTACAGTTTTTCGTAGAATAGTGTAATGTAAGTATTCATGTATAATATACAGTAAGGGTGAAGAATGAGTGAGTCAGTGAGTGTGAGAGAGATCTGCAGTTGGTATCGGTGCACGAGAGGAAAAGAAAAAGCACGATTGTCTAATGTAAACGAAAGAGCGATAAATTGTGTAAACACTTATTGGAATTTAGATACGCGTTTGCAGGAAGTAACTGACTATAGTTTAGCGCAGTCAAGATAGAAAGAGAAAAGCAAAAATATCAGGCAAGAAAATACATCAAAATATGGTATAGCGTTGGTATAAAACGTACAGTCAGTTAGCATCGTTATTTATCTTGTTTTACTATTACGAACATATGTGATGTGTAAGTTCAGCTGCCGAAAAAAGGGGTCGTAATAACCACATATACACACAACAACCAGATTTATCGTTACTATACTACCGTTAATTAATTATCATTTATCACGATTAGGACTAAACGGTTTTTGTGAACTTTTAGTTCATTACCTATATTTTCATAAAACTATAAGAAAGAAAACCTTACCTAAAAACAATATTTTTAAATGTTTGCACTAAATATTTGTATTTAAACCAAAGTTAAATAGTAATTATTATGAACAACAGATAACAGTATTGTATATTAAGTAGCTTTTTGTGTCGACAGTCAATTTATTGTTAATAATAAGCGTATTGTTATTGACGATATGAGATATGTTGTATATATTAGCGTATTGTACAGTAAATGTAAAATATTCAAAATTGCAAAGCCACACGATTATATTTTCTAAAATCTCATTTTATATCTATCAGTTTTCATACAAACATGATCCAAAATATCTTTAAAAAATATAGTAGTTATAGTAATTACTCAACATTTTTTTGAAATATTTTTAAGTAATACACCTAGATTTGCTAGATTTATATTTTTAATTTAAAATTATTAATACAATATTAGGTGCATTATATATATATATATATATATCATTTTAAATTTTAATCCCCTCACGTATCCCATCCAGAGACAACCTGCAGACGTCAATACCAATCATAATACCTATTAATACCTATAAATACTATATAAATATTATAATACTAATAATTAATACCAAATTTTAGTACGACATTTTTTATTCGTGTATAAAAAAACATATGACATACGTATTATGACATTTATATGATACAAGCCTACCGTCTAGGTGAAGAATATAATGATGAACATTATCAAATAATGAGTACAGAATAATTCACAATAAATGAATTAGGTAGTCAAAAGAATTAAATAAAATAGCTAAAAAATTGCACCATATTATTATTTTATTCTCTCGTGGTCGATTCATAAGTATTTCGTAATTTTTGTCATCGCATTATTGCTTTTGTGTGACAGACGCGATATGTCCGTCGTCATCGCGAGTGTATAATATTTATAAAAAATTTTCCCCGCATGAAAAACTGCTCATATTTAATAAAGTGTGTATACAGTGGCACAGTGCAGTATAGACTTAGCTTTATCGGTTCACACATTGGATACGTATTACTTTGTCCCGATTTGCAGGATTTTTTAAAATTTTATCTCATCAAGAGTTAATACGACTTTTCATATTACCTATATTGCATTATTATTATTTATTAATAACTATACAACCGTTTAAAAATTCATCGAAATAAATTTTCACTATTTTCATACTATACTCTCTCGTGGATATATGGTAGCGAGGATATTCGTATATTATATATATATAATATAATAGTGTTTGACATCGCGTAGTTGTTTTGTGCGTGACAGATGCGCGATATCCGTCGTCATCGTACATGCGTGTATAATACAATCTTCCCCCCGCGAAAAACCGCTAGTAAATAGTGTACACACTCACACTTACACCCACACACCCACGCAAACCCACGCACACGTAAATATTGTGTTTGTGTAGCAGCCGCGGGCAGAAAATGAATTTCGCCTAGCTGCCGTTTATATATATATGTGTATATGTAATATGTGCGACGACGACGAGTTTAGTTGTATTTGTCGCCTTGTTTTTCCTACAATTTAGAGCGTCAAGCTCGCGTGGTGTGAGTGTGTGTTTGTGTTTGTTAACCACCGCGACTGCTACCACTAACGATACCGCCGCCACAATTCATAAATATAATATATATATATACATATACATACATTTGAGTGTGTGTTTAAACAGAAACAGTATATGTATATATATATATATATAATAATATTCCTGGTGGCAGGATGAGATGCTATGTCCCGAGGACACATACGTATATACGTATAATAGTGTGCGCAGCCTGTCGATCGTTTGAATCTAAATAATTTAGCCCCTCTCGTGTATTATATTATATTATTGAGGTCGGTGTACGTGCCGAAATGACGCGATATGC